>JBBBDQ010001981.1:2562500-2642500 GCA_037127315.1 Ascarosepion bandense | reverse complement strand
CTTATGTATGATATTTTCATGAATGTTCCTGGTGAAAATGTTTGGGTCTTGCGGCTCAGAATAAAGCCTTCAGGTTCAATCCAGAAGCTCGTAATAATCGATGAGTTTTAACTTTATCAACACGGGGTTTATTAGCACGTCCTGGATATTGGTCATGCAGAGGTATATGTTGCCAGCGTTGTTTCATATGTTCATGTGCTTTAACCTTGGCTTATATTTTCATACTTTTTGCCACAATAGTTGTTTCTTGGCTTCTGTTTTGCTTTTCTACTGAATCTACTAAATTTTAATTTGGTTGGTATTTACTGTTTTCTTTCATTTTTGAATATTTTATCTGTTTCCATGTTGTTTGACTAACTGTATCATCTAGTCCTTTGTTGTTTCCATGTATGTTTTTAAACCATTACTTGTTGTAATGTGTGACAATTTTAGCTGAATAAGACATCTTCCACTTTCTTTCCAGGGTATATATATATATATATATATATATATATATATATATATATATATATATATACGGTCTATATCAACATTGGATGATGTATCTTATGCATAGAAAGAAGCTTTCTTTTCTTCGAATTAATTCGTCTGAAATCATTTAGTGTGAAGTTCAAAATGTTGAAACTATATTGGACCACTAGAATGTGCGTACTTTCACGCACTAATTATTTCATTTCTTTTGGTGAATTCTTTTACTCTCATTTACGATATGTACTTACAATCTTTGCCTTGCCCTATATTTCTTATTGTTACCGCAGAGTTTAAGCTAATTGAAGATATTTGGTGTAGCGATCTTTGTAAAACTGTAGCTTTAGCACATTTATTCAAATTGAATTTGATTCCAGTATCTTTACTGAAGCATTTTAAAGTTTGCAAAAAACATTCCTGATCATTTTCATTCTTAGCATACAGTTTTTAGTCATCCAGGTAAAATAAATGGCTTATTTTCTTTTAACATATTTTATAACCGCATTCTGATGCGGTTATATGGATATGCTATTACTGATATGCAGAATAGCAAATGAGACAAAGAATCACCTTCAATAAACTTCTGTTGATGTCAGCAGATTGAAAGTATCATTTATATGATTGAGGTAAAGAATTGTTTTCTATATCGATATACATTTTTTGACGAAACTCATGATAACGTGTGACACCGTACATATTTAAAGACTTTAACATCCAAGAATTCTTTAAACTATCGTAATGCCTTACGATAATCTATCCAGGCAGTACTATGATTTTTCTTTGAATTGAAGCAGGTTTCCAAGATAATTCTATTCATAAATAATTGTTCTTTACAGCCGTAACAGCTACGTTTGCATCCTTTTTGTTCAAGCGTTAGTATGTCATTTCTTTCCAAGAAGAAATGTGTTTGTTTTGTCAAAATAGAAGTTCATAGTTTGTATGTTGGCGGGAGGCAAGTAATTGGTATGTAGCTTTCGAGGTGTTTGTGTGACTATTCTTGGGTAGAAAAAAGTAATGTCTGTAGTCATACATGCAGGAATTTTAAGGGGGTCGTTAGCCATTTCTTGGTGTTTTTTGGCTAGTTTTTCATCTGCTGTATTTAAATAATATAGCAAAAGTCAGGAAAAGTATCTATTCTTGAAAATTTCCAGTTGTGTGTGTGTTTTTCTTTCAGTGCACATTTAACATCCAGCCCATGTCTTTTCTGGTTTATTTTTCATTCGTTCTGTCTCTTGCCTAAACCAATCTTCTTCTTTGTTATATTCTTTAAGGCAAGTCCATATATTTTTCAGAACTGTATAACCTCTACATTTTTGTGGTGAGGACTGTCATGTCAATACTTTCTTTACCTATTTCTCTGTAAAATTTCTCAGCATCGGTTTGTTCTGTCTGTAGAATTTTGATCTTTTCTCATAGCGTTTAATTCTTTGAGCCTTCGTTCGTAGTGTTTGCCTTATATTTTCTGTAGTTGAGAGAATATAATTTTCTTTTTTTTTTCAACTTTTCCGACTTTTCTAGTTTTCATATTTTTTTCTTCTTGCAAGTTTATCGACTACTGATAATTCACAACTAAACTGTTCAATTTCTTTTAATATTTTTCTTTTCCAAGGTGGATCTTCCTATCTGAAAGACCACCTTTTTTTAATTTAACATTCAATATTTATTGCTGCTATTGCTGATGCATATATTGTTTCATTGGGATTTATTTGACTATCTACTTCATCCAGATTAAATTTGATTGCTGCATTGCAAAGGTAAATAGTTTCGAGATTAAGTTTTTGGTTTCAATTTTGTGAGTTGTTTTCGTTCCTCCATTGCAATACTTATTATCTGACTTATCTGACTCTTGATTTTTATTTTTGGCTTCTTCTATACTGTTATTGATTGCCGTAAAATAATTCTTTTGAATATGTTTAGAACTCGTTTTATTTCTGTCTTGTAAGCGACTCATGTCACACCTTTCTATCACTTTTAAACTTTCAGCATTATCGTCAGAGTGATTTGTGTGTATCTTGGTTTCTTCATTATGGCCTTTGGCTTGTGTGATGTCAATAGATATTTTCCTGATCCCGGTTTACTTTCATGTTCTTTATTTATTCGTCTATTTCAGTTGCGGCTTCTTTATATTTCATTAATTTGAAACTGTGTCAATCAATCTGCATGATGTACATTTGTACTAGCTTATTATTCAATGTACTTTCTATTTTTTGTATATTTTTCTTCGCCAAATATCTCGTGTTTCGCAAGTGACGTGTGAGTAACGCTTCATGAAATGCAGTCATGAAGATTTTCTACTCATTGTTAGACCATTTATTTTTTCTTTCTTTAAATTTACGCTTATGGATCTAGCTGGAGAATTTTGCAAGGCCTTCATTAAAATTATCCTGGTTGCGGGAACATGAAAATTCATACCTTGTGTAGGGGTTTGTTCCTATAGTAAATATTTCAACTTCAGGTAGGTTCCCTCCTGAAGGATTATCTCCCTGTTAATTTACTGGAAAATACATACTGGGTATTTTGTTTCCATTTTATTTCTCATATTGTTCCCATGGGTGGTACCCGGATCCAAAAGTTCACCCAAATTTACACCACACGTTAGGTAACATTTATTTAAAAACATGGTTCCGATGCCTATGGGGGATTGTTTGCGATCTCATATTGCTGTAACCATTCAGTCCTCCGTAGGATCAACACTTGGATTTGCGGTTTGTTTTCATTTTTCTTTTTTCCTCTCTTTGTTCTTTTTTTTTAATTCTGATCAGATGAGCTGCTAAAAATGTTGTTGCTATCATCACTAGTCTTTGTAAAAAAACAATTGCTAAAGAAAATATAGAAAAGAAAACGTTACATACGTTTAGGTTTGTTACTGCAGTGAAATTTTAAAATAATAAATCATTTTCCCACTGTATATTGCGTTTTTCTTTCATTAAAGACGTTGAAAATTGCGTTATCGAAAAAAGTAAGTAAAGATCATGTCTTTCTAAGAAAGAATAACGTATAAACTATATCGAATTTTTTTTTCATCGTATTGTTTTTCCTGTCGTGCTCTTTTGTAAAGAAATTGTTATTATTATTATTATTATTATTATTATTATTATTATTATTATTATTATTATTATACTACAGTATACGGTATTAATATCGTGTGGCTAGTCTTAGTAAAAAGGAAGATAGTGAAACAAAGATATCAATCACTGTCTCAACAGTATTAATGCCTGATTTTAATATTTTCTCAGAGATTTTTCACAAGTAAACATTTAGGACTTTTCGGGTAGAGTACTTGTATGAACTAAATTAAGATTCTCGTAGTATTCAACTATGATTTTAGCTTATTTCCATTGGTGGATAAAACAAAGCGAAAGCTAGAACTGCCTCTACGTGAACCTAACTCCGCACATGCCGGATGAGAGTGTGTCACTGCTATGAGTAAAAGACGTTAGTAGTGATTTCAAAATTATTTTACATGATTTCCATAGGTGAGTCAATCTGATTGTGACGCCTCAGGCCGGGCTGTCGTCTGTCCAATGTGACGCTCGTTCTAGCTGACGGTCGTGACGATCTCGTTCGATGACGTCGCCACAAAAGCTGGATTACAGAACGTTTTTTGAAACAAGGGGCCACTGTCCCACGTTGTGATTAGATCCCAGAGGTCACGTCTTGCAATCTTAATAGTCGTCCCTTTTAGCCAGTCCGGACCCTGGTGTACACATGTGGTTTAAAGAAGAAAAAAAAAATAAACACGGCACCAAAAAAAAAAAAAAAAAGTAATAAAATAAATGAACCAGCCGAACACGCCTGGAGAGTTACGTAGATTGTCTTTATATAAAGAAAAAACAATGTATTTCTTTTCCCAAGAAAACAGTTGTCGAAAATGGTATACATCGTTTAAAATGCTGGTTGCAACGGAGAGAGAAAGTTCGCCAAAAAGCATCATCGCTTCCAATCGTTAAATGAAATATTTTGTCTAAGTTTCGTTAGCGTTGAGATCTCTTCAAATGTTCGCCAAAGTCTTTTCTCGCATCTCATTAAAGTCTTTTCATTAATTCTCTATAATCAGGATTGTCAATTATCCTACGTAACTTCTAAAACAGCAAAGTTCTTACTTACCAGCCGTGGGTCATGTCTCCCCGGCTGGAGACATTTTCCCCAGTCGCTACATTTCGACTGATAGCAGCTCCAACTCAAAAAACTGCTCTAACTGAATTTTTTGTGTTGAGCATCTATTTTTATAAACAATTCCGATCCTCTCTGGTGATCCGGCCGGCTCACAGTCTTAGCTCGACCAATGAGATTATGCCAACTCACATCGAACTGAATTCAGCTCGGTTTATTTCGGACTGTTGTGTTCAACAGTAGCCTTGGCCTCCGGGTGACCTTTTCAAATCACTCTGACACTTGTTTTGTCTACGCGTTTTCAGATTAGCGGAATCAACATTTCAACTCCAAAGCCAGGGAAATTTATATTGAACATGAAAGCAGCGATATTTATACAAACATGATAGACGAGAAATGCTAATTTTCACAAACTAATTAAATTTTATGCTCCAGTGTTTTAGAAGCACTTGATGGTAGAAAAATATTTATTTTTTCCAAAGCTTACATCACGTGACGCACTAAAATATTAATAATATCACCAATATCAATTTCTCTCTCCGCTGTTTTAAACCAATCAAAGGAAAGTATCACCGTGGGAGAAGGGAAAGCATCACCGCGTGAAATAGTGTTACAGATGTAGAATATTCCTTTATCAATATGTTTTGTTTGACATCATCTCTGTGTAGATTTTCTACCAAGGTAAAGAGAGACCACGAAATCTCATCAGTAGTAAGCTTTACTGCATCACATACCATCTTGTTTTTTTTTTCGACTCATTGCAGTAGTTTGGGTAAGATAATCTTCCTTAATGTTTTTACTGTGAAACGATCATTAAGTGGGTTACCTATCAGTTTTCCAACAAACCCGCATGCACCTATTCAGGCGATTTGCCACACGTCACTTACCATCCTTATATTTCATAGTTTCGGCATAAATTTTTATTAATATAATTGATTGTTCCAAAGAAATCTTAGATTTATGTCGATGAATGCTCATACTATTTTTCTTTAAACTCTAGAATTTCTAGAATATATGGAAACTACATCAACTCAGAATAATAAGTTTCATTAATCAATATTGTTTTTTTTATCAATATTTTTTGTTAGTTGGATCTCTAATTATATACGCGATCCTAGACTTTACAAAAAGTCAAATACCTGGAAAGTGTTCTCGCAGAAGATGGAAAGTGTGGCACAGTGATCCGAAGGCTAATTGCCATGGCGAAGGAAGCATACCAGAAGTTGAGTAATATTTTAAGAAACAGGACAATTTAGCTAGAAACAAAGAAGAGAATACTGGATTGCTATGTGATGTCAGTTCTTCAATATGGCAGTGAATGTTGGACAATATCTTCAAAGATGAAGGAAAAACTTGAAGCAACTGAAATGTGCTTCTAGAGAAGGATGCTGCGAATATCATGGATCAAGCATTTGAGAAATGTTGAGGCTTTGAAAAGGATGGAAACGAAAAGAAAATTAATACTGAACATCAGGAAGAGTCGGCTGAAGTTACTGGGACATGCAATGAGGAAGGATGGGTTGAAGAACCTGACACTAACAAGCCAGACAGAAGGAAAAAGAGATAGGGGAAAGCAGCGGATAACATATTTGAAGGAACTGATCGGGTGGATGACGGAACGACGTTTGCGTAGTGAAACAGGGGAAAGCGTGCTAAGAGTCTCCAGGGATAGGGAGATGTAGAAAGCCAGGATCGCTTACGTTCTAAAAGAACACGGTACATAAAAGAAGAAAGAAGCTGCATATTAAATAGCTTACTGAAATTCCAGTTAAGACTATTTTAATTTTCAATGTCAGATAATGTCTGCTTTCTGCTTGTTCGATTCTTCTTCATTCATAATTAGCAGATCTGATATTTTGTTTGGATGTGCCTTTCAGTATGGATGCCATTTTCCCAGATATTATTTAAAACTTGCGTTCTTTGAAGATAAAGTATGTCCACATAATATATTCGATGTATTTGTATTTTATCAAGTGTATATCTGTCGCTAATTTGACATGCGAACTTATTTACTTTTTTCATCCAGTTAATCTGTAATCAAAGATTATTTAGTTTACCCCCTCATCGTTTTTTTCTGCCGAGATATTATTTGTTTTTTTTTTTACTTTTTCTTTCAATTTTCTTTTTCATTAAAAATCTGGTTCCCTTGTCAGTCTCTTTCTGCCAGATTTTGTTCATGTTGGTTTGTTCACGTTATTTTACAATTAATTTATCAGACATTTGGACATTTTTCCTTTCCGTTTTTACATGTTATCTTTTCTTTTTTTTTTTATTTTAACTTTTTTCTTTCAAACTTTTCCAAACATCGTAAAATGATCGAAGTGGGCTTTTGCTTGCTTACATTGATTTGTTTAACTACTTTTATTTGAACATTTTTTAAAGACTTTTTTGGGGATATAGTGAAAAGTTTTGCCTCATTATTTAGCTATTTAATGCAGTCTGGATTTTCCTTTTAACAATTTATCTCCCTTTGTTTAAAAGTTATCTGATATTAAGACATTTTTTCTGTTAGTATGTCACTTTATTCATTCATTCACGGTGAAATTACACATTTCTTTCAGTTCAATGTACAGAATCGAGTTACTTTACAAAGGTGTTTGCTACGCAACGAAAGTTTTCATGTCTCTCTGTCATGATGGCATCACCAATTACAACGGATAGAACTCTTTCTACAAATACATATACTCCTCTTCACAAGGGAGAAGAGCAGAGAGATAGGAGAAGAGATCAGCAGATTTTCATAACGCAGAGCGATAGGCAGCAATAACCAAAACAGCTACCTCACGATGATTGCGAGTCATATTTATAGTATTACATCCTAACCCGTATTTATTCGTTCTACTAACAGAGTCCCCAAGTATTTCTATTTTGCTGTGTTTAATATATATCGTTATTTCCCATTTTGGTTGTCTTATTATTTTTGCTAGACTTCTTAACCGGGCCCACGACACACTCTATATTGGAATCATTCATTGATTTTATATTCCAAGAGAAATATTTATGTTTATTATTCAGATATGGTTTTTACACTATAGAAAACAGATTTATCATCCTGTTTCAATGCTTCATTTTTCTCTTTTTTCTTTTTCTTTATCTGCGCTTGTTGTTGTTGTTGTTGTTGTTCTTCTTCTTCTTCTTCTTCTTCTTCTTCCTCTTCTATAATTATATAAGTTTTCAGAATATATTTACTGAGAAGCGATAATGATAATTAAAAATGTATATTGGATATCAAGAGACACGCATTTGATTGCTTCTATTTCTTCAGTATATGTAACATTGCTGAACAATTTCAATAGTTTTAATTCTCCAACATACTTTTAGACTCTCCAGACTTACTTTTATCTTTTTCTCAACTTTCACATCTGTCCAATTAATGTCAACATTATTAGATATATTCTTCGTATTCATATAATATGCAGCTTCATAAATATGACGGTATTATTTCATGTTAACTGCACTCTTCATGCACCATTAATTTCGGTCCAACATTAAACTGCATCACTTAACACTTGTAATCTACAGATGAACTATTTCTCAATAATTCGATTGTTTAGACGACGTGAAACGATAATGACCTATTCTTATTAAGTGACCTATTCTTATTAAGTCTTCATACATTCTTGCTTTTCGTAAAGAAACGCATTTGTACAGCGCTGTAAACTTCAGAGACAAATGTAACTCTGTGAACTCAACCAATTTTATCTTTTGTATGAATGCTTAATACCAAGCTAATATAATTTATGGCTCTCATAAAACTCGCTTTATATCAAGTAGTTTTGAATATATATCTCGCCACAATAATTTTCTGATTTTTCATAGTTTCGTCGATAAATGCAGTTTATTGCGCTCAACATCTTTGTAATTTAATAGAAAAGAAAAAGAATTAACCATCCCTTAATACAAGATAAGTTTAATATATTCAATAAAAAATATGTAATGGCCAAGCAGAGTCTAATGTACCAAAATTTGGGTAGATTAAAACATTCATAAATGAATATAAACATTGCTTAGCACAAATATCAAAGTTTCAAAGACAACGAGATTAGAGAACACGAAAAAATCGGAATAGTTTTAGTGGGGTTTCTTAGACTACAATCAAGTGGATGAAGAAGGCGGCCCTGTGGTATATGAGCTGATGTTTTATTGATGGCAATAAGATTTAAGCAAATGCATATATTGCAACTTGGGAGAGGAAATGAATTCATAGTTTGCTAGCAAATAAATGACAACAAAGGAATAATACCGAATGTGAGCGCGTTATCGTGGTGTTTGTTTCAAGTGATTACGAGTAAAAGCAAAAATAAAATAAACAAAGGAACATCAAAGAAAGAAGGGTCTAGTATAGGGCACATATTTCTCGGTTTGCAAGGAAATGGAGAAACATAACATAGAATAAATGTAAAAAACATAAAAAGTGCAAAAAATAAAAACGTAGGAGAGATAGAAAGCAAAAAAGTGAGTCAACTGTAAAAAATATAATGAATAATAAATAAAAACATAAAACATAAATAAAGCGAAAAGAATTGCACAGAATGAAAAAAGTAAATAAATATGAAGACAAAGGCATAGAATATAATTTATAAAAGAAAATAACAAACTAAAAATAGCTAAATATTAAATAAAATAAAAAAATTATGAAAATAAAATATAAAATGAAAACCAACGAAAATATTTTATTCATTGTAAAACGACCGGCATAATGAACAATCTTTCTCCAACATGCCTGTTTGCGCAAATGATTTTGAGCCTGACGGTAATGAGTGATAAATTCTGTCTTTATACGACTATAATACTCCATTCTTGACTAATATCACTCTTATAAATATATGCAATGACAGAAAGAGTCAGATACTTGCGTGAGCAATAGAAATATCCGTTCAATTTTCAAACACTGTGAGTTTTTACCTTGGTATCTCCACCGATACGGGATGTGATACAAAGCCCTGTTTAACGTGGAGAAAACTAGCGCATATATCCGGAGCAAAAAACAGATTAGTCAAGAATTCCACAACAGTCGGTTGCTTTGCCATCGGTATGACAATTGATCCCAGCTCTTTAGTGCAATGGTGTGTGTAACCTCGGCCAGCTGTTCCTCGAAACCGGGCACCGCGCCTTACTTATTTTCATCAGCTCCTTTTCTCAGCTAGAGAAGAACACAAGTAATTCGCACTCTGTCTGATTTCCGTGATACAACCGAGAGATAACAAAACCTACCTTGTATGTGTAAGGTATTTCATACATACTCTAACCTGATATGTTTCTTTCAGTTTATTTTTTATCGACAATTCGAATTGTAACAAAGTCACAATGCTGTGTTTTAACGAGTTGAATATGACGAGATTTTAAAAGAATTTTAATATTTTCAGAGAATTTGCCAAGGTCTGTGTGCCACAAAATTGGATATGTTAGATTTTGTAGAAATTTCAAATGAAATGTTATTAGCATGGGAAAACTAAATTACTAAAATTATTCGGTCGATGAAAGATGTTTGAATGCCATGTAAATTAAATATTTTAATTCCTTTCTATATTTACCTATATTAAAAAAATAATTTTTAAAACAAACAATTTCTATTATGTTATATCTATTCCTTTCTATATTTATGTTATATCTATTTCTATATTATTTCTATATTTATGTTATATCTATTTCTTTCTATATTTATGTTATATCTATTCCTTTCTATATTTATGTTATATCTATTTCTTTCTATATTTATGTTATATCTATTCCTTTCTATATTTATGTTATATCTATTTCTTTCTATATTTATGTTATATCTATTCAGAATAAAGCAACACATGACAATGTAACATCTATTTTCTGAATTAAGAAAAATCATTTTCAAATCTATTTTTATTCTGTTTACAAATTTTAATCCCTCGAGCTTCGTGTAAATGTGATGAAAAAGGACAAATGTTGATAAAAAACAAAAATATTAAACTTAATCTGCCTTAATCTATTCATGCTTTGCTGCATGTAATGAATCTTTTCATTTTAATTTACTTGCATTAACATTATATGCAGTTGCATCTATTTTTATTAAATGCTTCAAATAGCATTTCCATTTTAGTCTCACTAAGGAGATGATAAGCGCCTAGTATATGGCCAGATTCTATAACATATCTTTTTTCAAATTGTCTCTTCAGTTTTTCTATTTGTCAAGTATTTTTAACTAATTCCAAATTTGAATTTGATAATCTTTCTCTCCGTACAAAATCAACCATTCATTTTTCATTGTCTTGTTTTAGTAGCCATTTTATACATTCCACCAGCCTTACTTATGGGTACAAGCCTGTTTCGCAATTATATTCTTTTATGCAATTGCAATAGTGTTCTTTATCATTTTCTTCTCTCTGTTAATCTTGATTTGGCAAAAGCCTATGCCTAGTGTAGAAATGATTTTTATATTTCCGTCATCTTGTACTGTCAGTCAATGCACATAACGTACTGGGTTTCAGTGGAAACAAGGCGAATGATAATTGAAAAATAGTAATTAAGAATTAGATGGTATACATCTGAACGTAGATAAACAAGAACAATTTAATAGATATATAAAATAAAAGATTCAGTGCAAGATTATGCGGATGAAAACCACATGATAAATGCTGAAAACTACATTGACCGTAACACAGCGATATCACCGATCAAGCTGTAGACAATGGTTTGTGCGTAAATAGTTTAAATGATGATAACACATCAATCTATACCTTTAGAAAACAGTATTTATTTTTTCCTTTATTTCTTCTCATTTGATATGTTTTAACACATTTTACACAAGGCATGGCAGTAAAAATACTCAGATGAAATGGTGTTAGAGAGTTTGATAAATGTGAGGATTACATTACTAAGAAAAGTAATTATTGTTAATTACATTAATAATGAAAGAACAAAAATTAATAATACGGAACAATTGAAATTAGAACAAATTCTGGAATATGAAATTGGTTGGAAAGCAAGAAGCTGACATTAGAAATGCAAAAAAGTAATTATTAGGAGAGAAATTACTGTTACATCTAACGAGCTGAGCTATAAAATGTCGATAAACGTCTTCATCTCTAAACCTGTGCTAGATTTCATATAATCGAGATAACAAAGAAGAAAATTCATTAGAAAAATTACGATGAAATTATCTAAAGAATATGTAGAGTGAATTTACATTATACATGTTGAAAAAGATAGAATCCAAAATACAATTATATAAATGATAATATACCAATTTTCTTTGGGGTTTTATCAATAATCACTAAATACAGACGAGAAGGAATAGACTAGATGATACAAAATTATTCAATGCCTTAACGACTATTAGGATTATAAGTTTATATGATAAATTCTAGTGAGGAAAAGTGTTTGCTACACCAGGGTGGACTAAATTTAAGTGTTGTAAAATTAATATACATTAATAAATCTATAATGTTGCCCTGTTCATGACTCACAATAATAGCTACACAAATGTCAAGGTTCGTGTACTTCGACTTTCAACATATAATACACATTTTTATTCAATTCACCACTCGCAAAACATTTATTTCTCCTGACCTGCTCCTAGACAAAAATATGTCGTCAGATTCACTAAGTCTACCACCACATATATACACACTTTACCAATTGATCGTTATCTATGGCATGTATTTTACGATTTGTAATCACAGTTTTAGCAATCTGAAGCTGTCAGGTATTAGCTGAAAAGCATTGCCTATCATACTGAAAATTCCCTATTCTTCATAATAATTGAGATAGTCCAAAATAATTTGAAAAAATGTGAACATTGGAAAATTCCTATTTAATTTTACTCCTGGTGTACAATTTCTGATTCTGAAAATAAAAAATTATTAATTAAATTAAAAAAAAAAAAATTCTTACTAAATAAATACAGTTAATTATATCATCATCATCGTCATTATCCTTATCATCAGTGTTTAGCATACGTTTCCAAATTTGCATGGATTGGACGAGGCTTTATTGATGTCTCCGTAATTTAACCCAGATAAAAGTATTAGAGCAAGTTTTAGAGCTGTATGGCCTGAAGAACACCAACCATTGTAAAGGACTGAGTCCAGTGCTTTTTGTCGAGACACCATTTCTAGGAAATTACTTACCAATATTAGAAAATTCAGCCTATCCTATTCTACACAGCTTAGATTTAATGCTTTTTATTTAAGAAATTTTCTTTCTCTTAGTTAAGTTGCTAACCCAGGCTAAATATTCTTACCCAGCCTAACATTTTTTTACTATTAAATGACCTCGGATTTGTGGATTAACCATTTTTACCACGCTTGTCAAGGTCGACCTTAGAACAACAGCATTTAAGAGGTGGTGCCACGGTTTTCTAACCCTTCATTGACCCTGTCAGAATCTTTACTGCCGGATAAATTTATTATCATGCCAAGTTTATATATATATATATATATATATATATATATATATATATATAATTTAGTTGTATTGACAGGAAAGAGAAATATTTACAAGAGGTGAGGATTAGTAGAATACAGAACAAGGTAATTAGTATACAGTATCGTCGTAGAGACGTGATAGATTGACTAGTAGAAAACTTCCGGTGCAATACAGGAAATACCCGATTGACTCGCCCACTTGACTTGCTTACTAGACTTCCTTACTCGCCTTCCTTCCTCGAGGTATAATCACTACTATTTTATATAGTGATTCGAATAGTCCATTTCTATGGAAAGATGGAGAGCATCCCAACACCCACTCCTAAGATTTTTTTTTATTTGACAGTTCTTTTAGTATTTTTTTCCTTTTCTGATCTATCATTAGTTGGTGGGTCGCTTATCTTTTCCTCTGGGACCTTCTTTCTTTTACTTCTTCTTGGGGCATTTGTAACTCAAAGGTGTCATATAAATCCTCTAAATTTTCTTCTTCCATTAGCGGCGTGTGTGCAATTTCATCCATTATTCTTTTTTTTTATTTGGTTTAGGTGCCGCCTATGAATGAATTTCGGTCCTTTTACCATGTGTAACATGTTAACCACTCGTTCCTTAATTACACCTGGTTCCCAGGATGCTACATTGGTTTTGTAATTTTTAAAGTAATATTTCTCGTTTATGTTGAATTTTCTTTTTGGTTTGATCGTGGTAGGCCTTTTAGTTGGAAAAGAGTCATTTCTTGATTACCGCATTTTGTGTGCCTTTTAACTCGGAATTAGTTTATCGAATACCGATCGAACCTTCCTAGCGAACATGAGTTCGGCAAATGACAGCGCTGAAGGCGCGGGTTTGTTGGGTGTTATCCTGTACACTTGTAAGAACAACTAAAGTGCCTTCTTTGTGGTCGTTCCTGTTGCATTTTAGTGCCCTTTTCAGGGTATCCACGAATCATTCCGCTAATCCATTTCAACGTGGATGATATGGTCGGATTTACACGTGTTCCACATGGAACGTTTCACAGAAACCTTTAAATTTCTTGGCAGAGAATGGGTTCCATTATCACTATGGTATCTACGACAGCAAACCTGGCGAATAGTTTGTGTAATCTGTTAATTGTGATTTCAGCCATGGGTCTTTTCATCTGGAAGACTTCGGGCCATTTGGTGTAAATATCTCCTATTGGGCCTGCGAAGTCTATGTGCACCCTTGACCAAGGTCTATCTGTCTTAGGCCAGGGTTTCAGTAGTATTTGCATCCCTTACATTTACCAACCATGGTTGTAATATCTGTGTCCATTCCAGGCCAGTAAATATAAGACCGCATTAAACTCTTCATTCGCTTAATTCCCGGATGACACGTATGGAATTCATTTAGGATTCTTCTCGGCAATACCTTTGGAATCACTACTCTTTCACTGTAGAGCAAAACATTATCGCAAAGCGAAAAACTTCCTGATGTCCGCTCATCCTTTTAAGATAATTTTGATTTTATTTCCTTAATGTATTCGTCTTTTTCTGCTTCCTTCTTAATTTCTCTAAATGACACCGGTAATTCTCTAATTGTGTCAGTTAGAGTGTTCTCTACTTCATCTTCTGACCTTAACACGGCGATCACTGTGTCTTCTACTGGTTCTACTGGTTTAGGGATAAGTCTGGACAGGCTATCTGCGTGTCCGATCTTGTTTGATGATAAAGGCTGAAGTTTGAAATTATAATTTAAATGTATCGTACCACATCTTAACAAACGGTTTGCAGTCCCTTTGTGGGGAGTCCCTTTTAGAACCAAAAATCGTTAGCAATGGTTAGTGATACGTCTGCAAAGTGAAGTATCTACCATGGATATGGCGATGGAATTTCGTAACTGCCAAAATTATTGCCTGAGTTTCTTTCTCAATCTGCGAGTAACTGCGTTCCGCAGGGAGCAATGATCTGCTCGCATGCGCGATTGGTTTAATCGATCCGTCATTCCACTTGTGTAGAATACATGCGCCAATTTCGTGCGCGCTGGCGTCACATGCTATTAATATATCCAGTTTAGGATCATAGTGCACAAGGAATAGATCCGATGTTAACATTTTCTTGATTTTTTTCAAATGCTTGTTTGCATTCGTTTGTCCATAGCCATGCCTAGTCCTTTTGTAACAATTCATTTAAGGGCGCTCGCAAATTATGTAAGTTAGGGATAAAATCCTGGAGGTAACTTACTAGCCCTAAGAAGCTTTGTAAAGTCTTTACATCCTTAGGTTCCGGCATGTTACGAATCGCTGTGGAACAGTTTGGATCGGGGTTTTTCCGTTCTTGTTTATGATATGGCATAAGTATCTAATTTCCTCTAATAGAAAATCACATTTGTCTTCTTTAATTTTAAAGCCATAATTGCGTAACCTCTCAAATACTTTATGTATATGTGTCTTATGTTCCTCGACTGTTGCGCTCTTGATCAATATGTCGTCAAGGTAAGCGATGACGAAGTCAAGCCCCGACAACATCGTGTCCATAATTTGCTGAAACACGGCTGGCGCCGCTTTTACTCTAAACGCCAGACGTTCATACTTGTACAGCTCCCTCTGTGTGTTTATACATAAGAGCTTTGAACATTCTTCGTCCATTGGGATTTGCAAATAAGCCTCACTGAATACTTCCTCTGGGCTTGCTAATGGATAATGATAATCTTGAATGGCGTTGTTTAATCCCGTCGAGAAATCTGCGCATATTTGAATATCACCAGATTTCTTCTTTACGTAAACCGCTGGTGCAGCACAGTCGCTATATTCGATTTTTGAGAGAACACCTAAGTTCGCCAGTCTATCCAACTCTGTGTCTATCTTTTCGATTGCTGCGTATGGAGTATTCCTTTCCTTTTTAAATACTAGTTCAGCATCGTTTTTCAGTCGGATTTTAGCAGCCATTTTTGTGCATCTCATTAAGCCGTCCGAAAACACTTCGGGGAATGATTTTTTTATGTTTGACTTTAATTTTTTTATTTCACCAGTTTTTCATTAATGTCTTTGCAATACGAACTTATTGGCAGATCCCACAAGTTAAACTTGTCCATCAAGTCCGTGCCAAACATGTCGTTGGTACCTTTCATCACGAACATTTTTAATTTTTTTGTCTAATTGTTAACATTAACGTTCTAAACCAGTTCACCTTCGAACTTGATCTTCTTTCCTGTTACAGTTCTTGTAAACTTGTGTGACTTATAGAAGTCTTGCTAACGATGGTAATAGCATTCGAATGTTTTATATTCGTCTGGGTTATATGTGAAGTCTTCTATCGTCGACCAATTTGTATTTTGTGAAAAGGTACTGTCATCAAATATTTTTTGTCTTTCGAAAGAATAGTTTTATGTATAAGTTCTTGAACCTCAATATATTTTCTGGTATTCTCTTCTTGTAATTTCTGTTGTTTTTTCTCGATGTCTACTTGCATTTGTAACATTTGTTTTCGAATATTTTCCTCATTTCGAATCTGTCTTTCATGTAATTCTCGTTGCAGTTTGCGAAACTTCTCTTCACTTTCTTCCTGTCTTTGGTTGTGATGTTTTATGAGTTCTAGCATAGAAGCTTGGAACCGAAGCACAATATTAATAGGAATATTACCTTGAAAACAAATGAAAGAATATTAAAGACCTGAGAAAACAAAAATGTCGCTATATAGGAGGATACTAAAATTGACACGGAATCACACGTAAAAAACGCTGATTTCTTAAGATAATGAAAAATAAAGGACGTTTATACAAAACGTTTACATTTATTGGACACATTAAGAAGTCATTGGAGAACATCACACTCAAGGGACTACTTGAAATAGCAAGAGCACATTAAAGCAATGAGTAAACTAACGGATTATCTTTTATTAGTTCATGGTATAAGAGCGATTTGGAAAAATAACGAAATTACAGAGTTTAGTAAGAGAGTATAGCGTCATTACCTCTCACGACATAGCAGTAACAAAAGCGTAGAAGAAATAAGAAGGAGGATCGAAGAGGAAGAAGAAAATATAAAGAAATGGAAGAGTTTTAAATAGTCCTTGTTACTGAAAATCTTAAAATAATGTAGTTGAAATTGCTGTTTTGATAACGAATTAGGCTTTTGCGCTTTCTATAATTAAATAGACATGGGAAGGATACGGAGGTGTCAGTCAGTTAGTTAAGAGCCATACATGACACGCTTGGGTGATCATGTCTCGAAAGAGACATGACTGACTGGGCAGAATATTATCCCGTAGTAGGTTGCCATTGCTTTGGTTGCCAACCAAGGCTATAGAACCCAATCTGTCCTGTTATTTAACCCATAACTGGAAGGAAGAGCCGGATTAATACCTTTCCCAAGGGTATTTGCGCGTAAGTGAATGCAATAAATTCAACTGGAATTCGAACTCGGCTCGCCGATTTTTTGTTCCGAGCCGATTACGGAGGTGTACATGTCAAAAATGTTATAATTGAAATAACAGAGACGAAAATATTATTAGTAAGGAAAATAGGAAACCATTAAAACATTTTTAACATAATTCAGCCAATATTCATTTTAGCAATAATATTTATATTAGATTTAGATTTTAAAGTGTTCTTGTATATAAATTAAAATAACAACTGTCAGTGGTTTAAAATCCAGTATTAGACCAACTTAAAAATTTAAAAAATAAGAATTACTGACACCCTTCAAAGTTTCAACTGAAGATGATGCGGTAATGAAGAAACTACTTGTTTTCCCGTCAACTAAAATTCAATGTCAATCGTTACATTCTGTCTCGTTAAATATTACCATTTCTATTGTCATTTCTCCTCAATACCGTTGCTCAGTTTCTGTAATTCTTAGTATAATATTGTATCATTATTACGTCACTATCTTCTGAAATCAAGTTTGACTATACCCTTTATGTGGGAAAATAACGCATATTTATATATGAATTTTTAAAGACTTCTCGGTCTGAGCCACTTCACAAAATGCTATATAGTGATTGAGCGAGAACCATGATGCAATTAAATTAAAAAGATAATTCTTCTTCGACCGGAAAGTTTAAGAAGCATCGTATGTAGAATATGACACAGCTGAAATTAAATTAAAAATATTAGAGTTTGTGCAGTTGTTTGTCTCAGGGAAAGTGTGAAAATGACTCTGTGCGGGTGCGGGGGGGCTGAAAAATTTATAATTTTTTTTTCCTAAATTGTGAGTTAGCTTATAAGAACATTCATTTCTGGTAAATATATTTTATTTTTATTTTTAATTATCAAGATAATAAACTGCCGCACTTTTAGAAAATATATAGTAATACTGACTTCCGTTTGAATTAGATATTCCAGCCATGGGATTACTTACAGAAAACTATAATGTTTCTGTCATTAAAACCTATTTAATTGCCATTTGGAGCATATTGACATGTTGTAATGCTTAGCAAGCCTGTCTCGCTAGAACAGTTACGAGTGAGTTCGATACTAACAGGATTCCCTATTTGTTCAGCCTTGTGACACACAAAATCTGCGCTTAGATTGTCAACGATCCAATCACTATTTAATACTGGACATTGTGGTTTCGTTTTCAAAGTGGCTTTTGTAATAGTTCTATTGATAAAATACCTCACATTTCTCCAAATTAAATCGATTGCTTTTTCTATACTTCTCATTACACCTAATGTAAAATTATCTTTTAGCCGTAAATTTTTCTTCCCTGGATGAATCTCTTGGGTCAAGTTTACTCGAATGCTGATCGTTTAATTTTATCATTTGTTCAAGGTATAATTCCTATAAATTTTACATTATTGTTGTTTCAAGTGGTAACCCAATATTACTTTTTAATTAAAATTCGGGTTAAACATAGTATGTACATTTCTTACATATCTAGCTTTTTCTCGGGATAAAAATTATTTTTGGATAGCAGTCGATATGAATAAATTCACTCGAATGGAAATTATATTCTGCAATTGATAATTGTAACTATTCTACATTGAAAAAAAAACAGTATTTTTTTAAAGCTGCAATTAAAATTCAAACCTAAATATGATGAAAGTCTGTGTAAAGAAAAGAGGATGAAGAAAAAAAAAGAATTTGGCAATTAAATAAAGGAATAATTAATTGAAGAGTCTGATATCTCTTAGAGAATTTTTATGAACACATTTTTGTAATTCATAATTCTATGAAAAGCCTGAGTATTTAGAGATTAGAGAATTTCTAATTATTAGTTTGTGATGTATATAAAACATACAATTTTTCATGAATAGATTGCATTTAAAGTTATCATTTAATATTAAATTTTGGTGTAAATAGATAAGCCTTAGCTAATATATGCATTTAATTGTTTTCTTTTTTATGTCCTGATAACATCCGAATTTATGCTTCTTCATTATAGTTAATAAAATGGATGAATAAACTGAACTATTTTATTAATATGATCTGTTTACGATATCTATTACATAAGCCTTCGGAAAGGTATTAATCTGTCTTTTCATTCCAGTTATGGGTTAAATAACAGGACACACTGTTGTTTTATATTCTTGGCTGGCAACGAGTCTACCACAGAAAGCAATGCCAATCTACTATGGGAAAATCTTCTGCACCGTCAGTAATGTCTCTTTCGAGACATGATCGCCCAGAGCGTTTATCACGTATGGCACTTAACTGACTGATACATTAGCAACGTAAAAACAATAATCTATATTTGAATTTAATAAAATTCCTTAAACTGTAATGTCAGTGTTGAGCCAAAAACGATCAGTAGGTAACTGCAATGGAATACTACAGAAAGGAAAAGCAAATCTCTTTATTTTAATAAATAAGTATATAGGCCCGTCTTTCCGTACACGTTTGCTTAATTTCTTGACTTCTTTTTTTAATGTTGGAGGCCATTTTTATAATAATTACACTGGATGAAATATCACAACCAAGGAATCTAAAACAAAAAGACAAAACAAATAACACATAAAACAAAACGACGCTAGCTGAGGTAAATAACAGCTCTGGTAATTGAAACTTGGCAAGGTATTATTGTAAATACTTGTATCGTCCAAACATCAGTAAAAAAATTATGTTAATACAATCACAATAGGAACGTATATATTTTCCAAGCTGGAGAGATTGCGGCAGGGCACTCGCGTTTCGAAAAGAATTTACCAGCGTGTCAGTCGAGGTGGGGTTGTGGCGTTCGATAAGAAAAAAAATAAACGCCATGTATTTCTTCCTATTGTTCTTCTTTTATTTTGGCTATCATACAGCTGTGTCTGGGGAAAGAATCAAAACAAATACAACGTAATTATTTGACTCCCAAAGACGACGATTCCTGGTGTGTCGAGAGAGAATTAGAATTAAGTTATTATTTTGCCGATTCTGATTGACGAATAAGCAGACAGGAAGTCGTAGGGGTCATGGAAAATAATTAAGATAAAAGACATATTGGAAGTTTCGTTTTCTTTTCGATTATCTTGAGGATATTCTAGGGCATTCTTCAGAAACTTCTACCATTAATGTTTATGAAAGGAATCGGAATATAACTATCTTGTCTTAAATATTTATAGGTTTATGTTGTTTTCCCATATATATATAGATATATATATATAGGCTAAGAGATTTATAATACGTTATATAATGTGTCAACAATATCGTTTTAATTTCCAAGCCATTATGTGTGAATATGTATAAATATTTGTAGCACCCAGAGTTTTTCGAAATATCTGCTGCAATTAATCGATACAAGATTTTTAACCATTACATCAAATCTAAGAGCTTCAAAAATCGACTGGTATACTTGGTAATATTAGTTTTTTCTGTGTTTTGTCCTCTGGTATTTAGATATATTCTATGTGTGCGTGCCTGCGTGTATATATGTGTGTGTGTGTGTGTGTGTGTGTGTGTGTGTGTGTGTGTGTGTGTGTGTGTGTGTGCGCGTGCGTGCGTGCGTTCGGATGCGTGTGTGTGTGGTTACCTGTGTGTGTTGTGTGTGTGCTAGAATTTTTACTAGCTCAATATAGATCATTTTATTTTCTCTCTAATCAGTCATTCAATCAAATCAATTTTAAATCCTTTCGTAAGTAATTGAATATACCCACCTATTAGATATTTCTTCCAGAAATAATTCTTTAACATAGCATATATATTATATTATTCCATTTAAACGACCTATGAAATAAATCCTGGATTTTAGATCCTATTTGCAGCTTAAAGTCAATATATGCGTTTAATGTACTAAGGAATGACTGCATTCTTTTAGCTTCCGCCTGTCTGATATGAAGTCAACTGTGATATCTAACGGCGTAATTTCAAGGAATACTCACTGAACATGCCACAGATTATTCATTAACTGAAAACATTGTCCCCTTTTGACATTAAATATATATGTCACTACCCTATTAAAATCTTTTCTGCTTTAAACTGGTGAGATTAATATTTGAAATAGAAAAAATGCTCAAACTTTTTTTTAAAACAACCTGTAAACGTATAGAGTGTTTACATTTCGAGTTACAGTACCGATTGAAAAAAACTTGCGATGTTTGAATTCCAAGAGTGTGAGCACTGGCGTGAACTTCGCTATAATATCAACAGTAAACATTACATTTTATAGAGTTTTATTAAATTCAAATATAGATTATTGTTTTGACGTTGATTATGTAATAGATATCGTAGACAGAACATAATTAAAAAATAGTTCAATTTATTCCTCCATTTTATTCACTATAATGAAGAATCATAAAGTCGGATGCTAACAGGTCTGTCACGGCACTGGTCAAAATGTCAGAAGGGGGATAAATATTTCTGAAGTCAATTTTTATATCAAACGAGATTTGTAAGTGATAAATTATTTTCTGTACTATAACACAGTTACATAGAAGAAACGTCGCAAGCCATTCGCAGTTCTATATCTAAATAAACAATGCATGTTCTTTAGGTCCACTCATTCTAACCTGCAGGACTAAGATCCGCATTGAGGCAGATTGTATCACATTACGTATTGCATTGGTGAGATATAAGTTCGACTAGAGTAATTTCTTCTGAACAGCTGCAATACGAAGAAGCTTTCTTGATTTCTACAATCTTAACCTGTTCATGTAAAGTAAGGTGTCATCTTACGCAAGTATTCATCAATACTGTGCATCTGACACTCTGACTCTCTACCTAAAGTGACATTCAGATCTTATACAGATTGAAAATAATTGTAAAAATTCTTATAATCGAAAGGGAAACATTTATTTAGTATTCAAGATTAAGCGGCTCTTGTTCCAATACCACCGACTAATAATAACACGTATAGGTTTACTTATTCGTACTTTTCAATATTATAGGAGAATTGTCAAGTAGAATAAAGTTTTAGTTCATGCATTTGGTCATATATCAAATGTAATGTGTAATTAATTTAGAGAGGAATGAAAATTATGTACATTATAAGATTAAATTTAAGGTTCAATTTAGATTTTACTGTCGGTTAAACCGAACGATATAAACTGAATTAAATCCTGAGGGCCAAACAGCCAAACTTTATTATAATTCTTGTGTATTTCGGGTGAGGAACCGAAAAAATAATAAACAACAAAACAGTTATTTGAGAAAGAAAAAAGTTATATTAAACGTCAAGATACAAACTTGAACGCAGGTTAGTAATCCCGAACTGCGATTATCAAGGAATATATCTATACAATTCTTTCAAGTGAAGCCGTGCTGGAATTAGTATTAGATTAAAATAGAAAATAGATTAGTATAGAAAATAGTTTAAAAACATTTAACAAAAGTGAAAAAGAAGAGGAATAAAATAAATAAATAAACGCTTTTTCTTTTATGCGGAAAATTGTGGAAGAGACAAGAGTATCCGATTACTGTTTTAAATCCTACCACTCTTCCGGTAAATATCTGACTCAGTGATTTAATGTGATAAAGAGATAAGTTCAGGAGATAAAGTTCAGGAGGTTGGTTTTCGAATCACCCGGTCAAAGGCTGTCTTTTACTGTATCTTGACCACACATTAAGAATTTTCCGGCGGAAGCTTTATTAAGATAAAAAAAAAGATAACTGAAATTTCAGACTTACAGTCACCAATGTTTATCATCGGTGGTCTAAAGCATTTCCGGATTTCCGGATTCATAAATAGTAGAGTAGAGTAGAGTAGCAGTGAGAGAGTCAGTTAAGTGAGTCAGTCAGTTGAGTGAGTAGAATCTCCGTTCGTCTTGTTTCGGTAAGTTCAGATTTGTTGATCTCCATTAATTAGAGTTAGAGCTGTGTGTCACATTCGCCTGCCCCAACCGAAAAGGCTAACTCTAAACTAAATAAAGCATCCTTTCAACTCATCCAAGTTGTGGAAGTTAGTTCCTTATAGTTTAATCTTGTACCTCCAGCTGTTCGGTCGACATTTTCAACAAACTCCCGGCAAACATCACAGCGTGGAGAACGGCCGCCGGAAAAAATTGTTAGGACGGTCCGTTGGGGTGTTACATCAGGAATAATCAGGGCAGTGCAAAATACTGCGTGGAAGTAAAAAAAGAAGATACGTTATTTAAAAAAATTAAATAAAATTATCAAATTATATCATAACATATCAAAAAATGGGGGGAAAACAAATCTGAAAAGATGAAAACTTTAAATAATGCACAAAATAATCTTTAAAATCATGTTGAAACTACATTACTGAAAGAAGAAAATGGATATTTGATAATTCGCTTGTGTCATGGTGACCTTTTGCGATTTATTCTTTTTAAAACGCAGTTCAATTCACAGGTTTCAGTTTTGTTTTACGAATGCTCCTCTGATTGCTGCCAGAAATTTATTTCTCTTCTGAGCCCTTATCATTCTACCTTCAGGATGAAATATTCATCTCACTTCATCATGTCTTTTGAATGAAAATTCTGGTGACTTCATTCTTGAAAATTTCTGTACCAGCAGGTAGATAAGTTTTATTAGCTTCTTGTTTGAAAATTTGATTAGCTTCTGAATATTATCCGTTGGTTTTTCTTATTTAGTGACTTCAGACTAACTTTAATTTCAATTTTCGGTTAGAGTAGGAACCTGCTTATGATGGGAGAATATATATATATATATATATATGTAATGGATAAATACATAGATAGACAGATCTATATATGAAAATGTAAATCTAAATACTATTAGTTATGTTAAAAGCGAAACAACTGATTTCGCTCCCGCTCTTAAGGCCTCATCTGGAGATTAACGTAAAATAAATTATGGAATGAATGAAGGGATGACAAGAAAAGAAACAGGATAAAAATATGTGAAAGCTAAAAAAGCGCAAGAGACTAAATGTAGCATGCCCAAGCAAAGATTCACGATGTTTACGCAGAGAACATTAGCAGGACCTGATGTACAAAGACTCTAGCAGTCTTAAATGAAATAAAGAAGTGTGACCTGGACACGATTGGAAACAAATCAACACTAAAATTAGCAGCACATTTTCGGATAAATAAATATAGTTTAGTTATCCATTGTGCGTATATTTGTTTGTGTAAAACAAGTAATTATGACGATTAATCACACTACTTATTAGGATTTCCTAAATGAGATATCAAGGCCAATAAAGAAGACATGCATGAAAAAATAAGGGCGCGAACAGGCGAAAAACATGCTCCTCAACGGGAATCATAAGATTCAAGGAAGGAACCCTCGTATTCAGTCAGTTAAGTGCCATACGTGATACACGCTTGGGCGATCATGTCTCGAAAGAGACATGACTCACTGGGTAGAAGATTATCCCGCAGTAGGTTGCCATTGATTTCTGCGGTAGACTTGTTGCCGACCAAGGCTATATAACCCAATCTGTCCTGTTATTTAACCCATAACTGGAGAGCAGAGACGGATTAATACCTTTCCCAAGGGTATTTGCGCGTAAGTGAATGCAATGAATTCAACTGGAATTTGAACTCGGCTACTCGATTTCTCGTTCCGAGCCGATATCCACTGTACCAAAATACTTGGGTGAAATAAATTTAAAAAATCAAAGCCTACATTCACTGGGATATCAGTGAAAGAATTTATGTATGTACTGTGTTTGTAACTATTTCATTTTATCTGAGCTGACAATTAATAAAAGACAATACATTTCCGTAACTGGAATGGTTTTCAAATTCTGACAGTATATTAGAGAGGACATCCACTTTTTGAAGCTAATGATTTTCTCTAGCACGTTCTATTATGTCACTCATGTTGTATTCATCTCGATGCTTGGCGGGCTTACGAGATTTTTGTAGCCTAGCATGTAGGCTGATTCCTTGTAATAAATTATTTTCTTATGTTCCAAGGAATACATAAGTTTGTTTTCGAACTTCGAGCGAGAAAAATTTGGTTTATTCAGGCGAAGTTAAACCTTTTTTTTCACTGCATGACCTCGTGTTTTTACTTTCGCTTAATCTCCATTATTCACGAAGTCAGATGAAGAGAGAAGCCGACTATTCTTTTATACATCAATCAGGATTCGAGGCACAATATTTGCGGACTTTTTCTTATTCTCAAATCTTTTGTTAGAATATACCGCACTATTTCACTGTTCCGATTCAATTCTTTACGCTTATATTCAATATTCCATCTAAGATCTTCACATATCACGCTCAGCCTGTTTGTATTTGTTCTTTGTTCCTGGTTGCTCATTTTTGCGCAACAGTTCATATCTCATCCTTCTTTAAATGGCTTGTGTCACTGAGACACCAGATTTATTTACTACAGAGAATATATTTACAGTGGAAATGCATCAGTATCCTTTCTGCCAAGCCCCACTCAAAAAGATGCTATTAATTAATTATCGGGTGTAATTATTTGAGTGACATTTTAAAACGGTGACATGTTGCGTTCGTTCTAGAAATTAAACTTCCAAATGTCATGCATGGAATTACATTTATTTATTATTAAATTTTATTTATTTATTATTATTTATTATTATTATTTATTATTATTTATTATTATTTATTTATTTATTATTATTTATTTATTTATTATTATTTATTATTATTTATTTATTTTATTATTAAATTTTCTTTAATTATCAATCAAAAATTTCTTTCTTCGGGTTAATCATCTATTTTGAACCATTTATATGAATATTATATTACCTGTCAAAAATAAGAAATATCTGAACTGAATATGTTAGCTGAATATCATAGATCCGTTGCTGAAATGACTGAGTGATTGAAATTTGCAGGTCTCACAAAAGACCACGCTTCTTCAAACCTTTTGAACTGGCCCTAAATAATCACAAAAAATGAACTGTACAAAATCAAAGAAACACGATTTCATTATGATTTTCTACAATAGCAATAAGTAAAATAGATGTCACAAAAAATAGAATAAAAAATAATGACATAATAAAGATATTGAAGTTCTCCAAAGCTTCAAACTAAATGTTATGAATGAAACGCTAACGAATACTGGAAAGAGAAATTACAGCCACTTAAAATGATGAAATTATTCTCTTGAAGAAATGATATACGGTTTTATGAACTTAACCAAATATAAAGCTTACTAGTTGGTCATTGATTCCCGATTATTTCCTAAAAAAAGAAACGATTATTATGACCATTATCATGACATTTCAATTAATTTTACTTGTTTAGTGTGTGAGATGGTTTGAAAAATTTTTTTCGACTATGTCAATATATTTTTCGGTGGCATTTATGTAATTGTGGGACTCGTCATAAATCTACACCGTTTTGGAATAAAAAATACCTGATATTAATTAAGGATCATATTTCACCAGTTAAACTTTATACACGTTTGACATGTTGTATTAATATATAACGTAAGTTATTCTTCCTGTTTTTATAAATGCATATCTCACCAGATATCCATTCAGGAGTGTGTGCAAGTGAAATTAGTCAGACATATGACTCATGGCGCCCTCCTGTGATATGCACACTATATCTCTCTAGAAATGTCATTTTATTTTTAAAATTCTGTAAACGAGGCAACATTTTAACGTAAAATTATCCTTCTCCATAATGATCCAAAATGACCATGAACAGAAACAGCAGACCACTAAGGCCAGCAAATGATTGACATCGGTAAAATTCGTAAATTATAAAACGTGTCTGCTTTTCTGAAGTCTTTTTATCATTGAAATGCTTTTTTTCTTAGTCGACTGGGTGAATAACATTTTTATACGTCTACTCAGTTATTTTCAGTGATTGGTCATATTTCGGCGTCTGAGATTTTAGATATTCTTAACATTGATGCGGTTAAAAGTGGTTTGAATTGACGTAAATGAAATCTTTAGTAAGATTTTATACTGGAAGTGAAGATGATTTTGAAGCCCAGGATACAAATTCTGACAGCATATTAGAGAGGACAGCCAATTTTACTGATTAATGCTATAATATTTTTGTATGATCTTTTTCTATACGTTCCAGATTGCCAAATCTTCTTCATAGATTTTATTTTGTTGCAATATGAAACCACAAATACATATTTTTGCGATTGTCTGCGCCAGTTAAATAGATGCTATATACGTCCTAAGGAGACGTTCCTTGGATATCTCTGCTGCGCTAACCTACCTACAAGCAATAATTTTCAGACGTAACAAGAGTTTCCTCAATAGTTTTTTATTATTATTTTGTGTTATTGGAAATATTCAGATGTGTTAGCAAATTCCCATATCATGCCGTTAATTTTTTTTTTTTTGAGAGACACAGATATTAATTTGTACAGAGAGGTATATCAACATTCGGACGCCGGTTTGACAAGATTTCTTTTGCCCCCAAATATCTGACGGAGTGATCAACTTTTCTAAAATAACAGGTGAGCAAATTACCAAAAATACAATTATTCTGATCTGATTCCGATGACAGAAACAGGTATACTTTGCGATCAATTTATGTTACACGCATTTCATAAAAAACATTTGAGTTACACGATGAAACAAGATATTAAAATAGAGCGATTTATGAACATTTTATTCCAACATTAGAGTGTAAATAAAAAAAATGGAAATAATTATACTCTCAATTTGTGATGTTCATCAAAACATGTCCGAATTATTTATAATGGAATAATAATAACAGTTATAATTATCATAAATTTACTTATTCTCAACCAATCAGAATTAACCCCACTTTTCCCCTGAACTCGCAAGCACTTGATGTCCTCACTATCGGATTGGTAGACAACAAGGATAGTTCATCAACACGTGTGTTGAGAAACATTTCAGCTCTTTTTAATTTTCAAATAACAACAAATAGGTTACAGAAAACCATTCCACTTGCAGAGATTTATGAATTGTCTTTTACAATATAACGTCATGGCAGCAATTATTCTTCGAAGGTTTTATGTGGACGAGCCAACTTATACTAAGACAAAAATATTAGCGCCTATTGTAGAGAACACAAAACTTAAGAAACTGTCAGAAGCTGCGGACCACATTCATGTGTGTCTAAAAGGCAGAGAATTGAATACCTGAAATACATCTAAGCGAACTACTAACGAGTAAATAAAAATGACATTTTGCATGTTTTTGTTGATAAATGCAGCACTTTCTTTTATATGCAGCCCTAGTGGTAAGCACGCCAAAGAATCATGTTTATATTCAGATGAAGAAAATCAGTAGAAATTTTAAGAGAGGGAATGTTGCAAATAGAACGTTTGCTATTACCACTATAAATATTGTGAGGAAGCACGACAATGCCTGATAATTTTTGTTATTCAGGAAAATAATGCAGAGAAAATCTTCAGTAGTGAAGACGAGTGAACATTCACAGGCAGGTTGTCTGTTCAATATTCAAGAGAGAATCATGGTTATAATTTTTAATAGACCCCAGATCAGAAATAACTGTTTTATCACAAGACACAAAAACATTACAAACTATAAGAGGCTAATGGTACTACAATTGAAATCAATCTAATTATGAGACCAGTTTTTTATGGGTGTTCAACAACAAATATTAAAACAACCATACTAGGCACTCTTACCTAATTTTAACAACAGTCAACATGTCTACCAAATCTCTTGTTGAACATATGAAAGACCATTGAGTGAGATGTATCTGCTTTTGATACCAGTCAAATGTAATTTGCACTGCCTTTCCAAAAGATAAAGCATTAAAGAATACACAGAAATCCAACTGTCATATATGTACACGGACAATATTAAACACCATGCTATGCACCAAATTATTACAAGATCACCTGCAAAATCTACACCTGCCATGTATAGCATCTTCTCATACGGATTATTAGCAATCTATATTTCAATTAACCCCCGTTAATATTTTTTCCAAATAATATCCCTCCTTATTTACACTGACCACAAACCATTAATCTATGGTTTGCATACATAAACTGACAAATATTTACATCAATATATTAAACAAGTGGATTATACCTTCCAATGTTCTTCAAACCTGTGTCAGATCAAGGAGATTCATTGGCAAGCATACTGTCACTCGTTGCAATTGCATCTTTAGACATTATTTCATTGAACCACGAACTGCAAAAGAGTAAAATATAGATGACTCACTAAAAGTAGAAAAACAATTGATCACTTAAGTTAGCGGAGATACCAGTCTTATTCGGTGATACCCAATGTCATAACGCAATTTAACAAATACAGCCACACAACACAAACACAACCACAGATACTATTTCATTAATTCTATTCAAGAAACTGTTCAACGTTAAATCTGATAACTGAACATATCGTCTGGTCAAACAGACCAGTGGAAATAATAAATTGGACGAACACTTATTTATCATGCTAGAAAACAAAGCACAGAAACACAAAAAATCATCTAGAGAAACATTCATTATACCTGAAATAAGAATCACCAATATACATGTCAATATTTTCGGGATTTCATCTAGTGCTCAGGGAGACACATATATCATTAGTACTATATATATTTTTATTTTTTGATCAGTCGCAGAAACTATCATAACATATCTCAACTGCAATTTACAGAGCCATTCTAATTGACTGGATATCAGTTTTTGGTGTACCTTCAAGGCGCACAACAGAGGAAACCAGTTTCAGTGTACACTATTTAAAGACTTTAATCATCTACTTGCAACTAAACACATAAATAATGCAGTCTATGAAATGGGGTGCTCGAATATGCAAGTACATTCAGCACCGGATATGGAACTAAAAATAACTGATCTGGTAGGAAGTTTAGTATTGATCCTCTTAATTTAAATGAGGATTATGGTTGTGGATCCCGCGAATCGGGCCCGCACAAAGAAATCAATAACGATCAGTAATTGAGATAGAAAATAATTGTAATACCGTAAAGATATAGACTTGAATGAAGATTCATAGTCCAGGAATACGGGTTAATAAAAGTATTATGTACAAGTCTCTGGAGGTGAAGCCGTAGTATATTAAGTATGACGAGTATTGCATAATAATCTTCTCGATGAGTAAAGCAAAGAGCTACTATAACCGACTGTGTACTGACTGCTAATATCTCTTTTGTATTCTCCGGTTAATTCTCTGTGAGAACATGGTATTCGTTAATTATTTGCCCTCCCACTAGGGCAAAATGTGTCGGAAGGCATTTTTTACGTGGGTTCTCCGGTCCATATAGCCCAGCCAAAAATATATATCTAATTTTGCCCAGTCATGACTCTACCCTTCGGCGGAGCCACAACTGTGCTAATGCTCTCCGTCCGAAGGCAGAGTGCTTAGCTGAGTCAATGGAATTACCGCGAGAAAATGTGGTATTTTGTATTTATTTGCTCTCCCACTAGAGCAAAATGTGGCACAAGACCTTTTTAATGTGGATCCTTTAGGCTATATGCGACATTATCTTTCGGCGGAGCCACGGCTGGGTTAATGCTGTACTCCCGAAGGCAGACAATGTCAATGGAATTAAAGCGAGAAAACGCGGTATTCTTCGATAGCAGTAGTATAAATATACTCTGGACGAGTCAATCTTTATGAAAAGGGAGAGCCCCAGAACAATTGTAAAATAAGATTTAGTAAAAGATGGTCTGGGCTGATATTACTTTTGACAAATCATTAATTTTACCTGGTCAATATTGTGAAAAAACTGCTGTTATCCACACCAAATTTTAAGCAGGACTTAAACAAATGTGAGCATCATCCTTTAAAACTACACGCAAAATCATCAAGAATATGCGAGTCAAATGAGGATTACATCTGCAAAATATATGTTTACAGCTAATGATGGTGTAAAAAAACTTGCATTTCAAACTATATAGGCCTCAGCAAAATGAATATATTCTTCCTCATTGATAAAACAAAAAAAAACAAAACATAAAAAACAAGATAATATTGCTCTGAATAGAATTCCCATTAACCGATCTTACAGCAATGGGAAAAGTGTGATTATAACGTACGTAACACTTACACAAAAGTCGGACAAAAATAAAATATCAAGGAAAGCAGACGACACGCCATCTGAATCAACAACACCAAATAATATGACAACAAGCTTTGAAAGAAAAGTACTTTGGAGATAACATTACAAAAAATGATTTAGGATGACTTTAACACTCAACTTCATTCAATAAATCCCAGGCCTAACTAATAAAACAACAATTTTTAGGCAATATTCTACTTCATTCATCAACATAGTTTGCTTTCAGGTTGATGCATTGATTCCAAATCTTCCTTGGTGCTTTTTAGATGCCTTTAATGTAGAACCATTTGTTTTGGTCTCAAAATACCCCTCAGTTTTCGTTATCACATCTTTATAAGAGACAAGACTCTTTAATGACAGCATTCTTTTGAGCTTTGCAAACAGCCAGAAGTCGCTGGGAAGGCCAGATTAAGAGAACAGGGTTGATGAGGAAGCAATTCGAAACGCAATTCATGTGGTTCTGTTATGTTGCGATCGACTTGTGACACGATGCATTATCATTGTGAAAGTGCATTTTATACTGGAACATTTGTGGCCGTTTTTTTCATTCAAACTCACCAATAATGCTATATAATATTCACTATTGATAGTGCTTTCTTTTCGTAGGCGGTAAGAACACCAAAATAATTTGAGCATCCCAAAATACTTAAGTCAAAACCTTGCTTAGTGATGTTGACGTGTTTGCTCAATATGGACGACTGTCATCTACTGCTGTCCACTCAGCTGACTGCTGATTTGACTCGGGAGCAAAATCGCGGGTCCATGTTTCACACATTGACATATATTTCCGCAAGAACAACGTACTGAATCGTCGATGCGTTGTTGTTTATCATACGTGCAAAGGCGGGACCAACTTTGAGCACAGCTTTTTTCTTGACAAATGTTCATGAAAATGGTGAATACACTGCCTTCTGGTATGTTCAAACCCTCTTCTATCTCAAGTAACTTTAGTTTACGTCGGGCCAAAATAATTCGTGGACTTTTGTGGTGTTTTATCATCATAAAGGTGTCAGTACGACCGCGTTTAAAGCTAGCATGCTACCACGTAACAGTTGTTTTCGACGGGACAGACCCTGAATAACACTTATCAAGAGAGTACTTTGCTTGAACAGTATTTTTCCATCAGAAAGCAATGCTTTATAAACACAGGAAATTCAAATTTTCACAATGTTTTAAGAATTTGTCTCGGTAGCTTTACTTAAACAAATGTCATTTGTAAACTAATAATCTAATAGGGCCCAAACTTTATCTCGTGAAAATTGAAGAGTAGAACTTCATAAAATGATACGGATTTTTATTAGTGGCGATATATATATGTCAGAACGCAGATTCATTTAATGGTGTGTTATGTATCATTAGTAATAAATTCTAAAGATTTGTAGATCTTCATGTCTATTAAAATTTATTATGTTGTCATTTTCCCGTGTGCATAAAATAAAAATAAATTGCAGTGTAAATAAAATTACAAAGAAATAATTATAACAATTATATTATCATTAATTTCCACTTTTTAAACCAAGTAGAATCAACATTGTTTTTATAATCGCACAAGTGGCATCTTCACTATCGGACAGATATTCAACAGGTAGTTTGAGAAAAAGGTCCCATCCTTTTAATTCACACTCCACAACGGAAACTTTTGTCTCTTGCTACTCAACAATAAACGAGGTAAAAAAGAAAATTTAGTCACTTTATTTCCCAACTAAATTATCTGCGTTTGATCTAGTATAACTAGAACACACTTGCATACGGTGATAATGGGGCCTCACATCAGTGAGGGGGGCCGGTGTGCAAGTGAAACCGTTGAAACGGTGCACATTCTCTCCTGATGACCCCAATTTAAATATAAATTAGAAAGGAACACATTTAAAAAAAAGTTCAATGAAGTCATATGCCATAGAGAATTTCGGCAAAAATGTCATTGGCATGATGAGCATTACATATTCAGGTCGCTTCATGTGAGTTTCAAATACTTTCCAATAATTTACTTGTCTACTGATTCATTACATATATCTATATAAAGAAAACATATGACTAAAACTGTATACAATTTAATCATTCTTTATTTTATCATTCTATCAAATTCTGATCGATATTTGATTTCATCAAACAAGTTTACACACGCTCTCGCTCTCTATCCCTCCCTCTCACGATCATCACATGACAACTAAAAAATACATGATAGGCGTTTTATTGTTTCCACCTCTTGCAGTAAGACATTTCTACGATTAATTTTGGATATATAAATGTTTAGGTGTTTATAATTATTTCCTCTTATTTATAACTGGATGTGCGTTTGTGGTGCAGTGGATATCGGCTCGAAACGAGAAATCAAAGAGCCGAGTTCGAATTCCAGTTGAATTCCTTGCATTCACTTACGCGCAAATACCCTTGGGAAAGGTATTAATCCGTCTATTCCTTTCAGTTATGGGTTAAATAATAGAACAGATTGGGTTCTATGGCCTTGGTTGGCAACCAGCCTACCGCAGAAATCAATGGCATCCTACTGCGGGATAATCTTTTGCCCAGTGAGTCATGTCTCGAAAGAGACATGATCGCCCAAACGTGTATCACGTATGGCACTTACCTGACTGATTTATAAGTACCCGACACTAATATATGTGGAACAAGTCTTTATGTTTCAAGATCTTCAATGTTTATTTTATTTTTTGTACATTTAGAATGATATACAATGTCTTATGAATTACCTCACATTATGTATCACCTGGGAAAGGTGGTTACTTTTAAAGACTTCATTCTCCAAGTTAAGATTTATTATTTATGTAATATTTATTGTTAAACTCGAAGTCTTGTTTGTTTGGCTGTGAGTACAAAGACAGAAAAAACGATCATTATCTGAGCAGCCTTAAACTCATAGACATCAACACGTAACCAACCTGTTTTACTAGTGTACTATGTGCTTGGAATGATACCTGAACGCCGTAATATTAATGTCGCGTACGAGATGTTAAGTGTAGAGTTTATAATTACCTCTTTCATTTCCATTCTTTTCGTTTTTCTTTTCTAATTTGTTTTGCCATTTAATATTTTCTATCTAATTTCTTATTTATTACTTGTTTCTTTTAATTTTTTCGTTTTATTTTTTAAGCAATTTTTGTGGAATTTTAACAAGATCTTTGCAGTCTTGCCACCTTCCTTATCACTCATAAAAAAGTTAGAATATAGCTCTACATTGCCGCTAGGACAACAAAACCGTGTGAACGTACGAAAAGATAAATTCATATCTTGGCTCTACTTCTAACACTTGTCAGAATATAGCGAAGAAATATTCTCATTAAGACGAAAAGAAAAGCGTTTACAAAAACAAGAATGTGTAAAACTAATCTAATATAACGAGAAACTAACGCGTGTTGACGGAATTCAATACGGCTTCGTTTTCCCTGTCTTTCTTTACTTCTCTCTCTATCTCTCCCTTCCTTTCTCCCTCTTTTTCCCCTCACTTTCTCTCTCTATCACTTTCGATTTTTCTTGAGAATTTTTATAAGCTCCTTTACTGAAAATATATGATCACGTACGATTACATGATGTGTGAATCAGTTATAACAAATTTAGTGGGAGATAAGGAAACTGAACTTAGAACAGGCTGCGCTAGAAATAGTTTCGCCTAATACCGCAAGTTACTGCTGTACCGAAACTTCCAATTGACTCTTTCAATCAATGATTTGAAATATTCTCGTCAGATCGTAACTTTCAATGGATACTACGCACTTTGCCAAATCCGTTCATAAATATCAAAATTCTTCGCGAAAGCTTTCTACGATCATTAATTAAAATGATTTTGAGAAGTGGCATCTTTGGTCTTCGGAAAACCAGACTTTTTTGAACAGCTTAAAGAGTCACTACAGAATGATAAAAGAAGCAATGAATCAGCTAACAGAAGTCACATTACTTGAATACCTTCAGCATCAACAACCCAAAGAAAAATTAATGAAATAATCATTATGTTGATATGCCACACTACTTCAAATAAAAGGGTTGGAAGAATACCTTCATTAATACTAGAAAGAGCGCTAACAGCTACTAGGCTAATAACACTACTTCCTAACAAATTATTCAAAGGTGACGGATTTATAAATTTCAACGGGCGGTAGTACTGACTGCTCGGTTAATGAATTCCAAATTTTTCCTCATAAGAACATGGTTGATGTTAGCATTATTATTACATCCCATTAAAAATAACTGCGTAAAACCCACAATTATTTATGCCCAGAATATCTGTTGTTTCCAATACTTACTACGGTATTTACAGGTATTTTGACGTGGTGTAGTGGTTAGCAATTCTGTCTCGCCAGAACGATTATAGCTGCATAATGAGTTCAATCCGCACTAGTTTTCCCTCACTTTCAGCCATGTCCCACTTCTAAACTAAACAGAAAAAAAAAGTTGCCTTCTCCGTGTTTGTAGACTAAACACATAGTTGCATGCTGGGATTTCTTTCTAAATGATAAGATAGACTTAGTTCTGTTCGTTCTTGTCTTGAAGTCAGAAGGCTGTCATCATTTGTCTATATTAATGAGCTAACACAATATATAGTTTTACATTGTTAGTATTTATTTGCCTTTCATTTATTGTTTGATGGCTAAATATTATTTATTATTTTGTTATTTTTTTGTTCTGATTTATTTAAAATTATTGTCAATTTTGATTGTTGGGAATTCCTGCCAGCTATTTTTAACAAATGCCCATCAGTTCTATAAATAAGGGTTATTAAATATATTAAGACCTATAAGTGCATCCTATATATATTTGTTTACAATGACACTAAGATTTTTATAAATATATATTAAGAAAATAGGGGAAAGTGGAGTTCTGATATCTAGAATTACACTAGAAAATATATGAAGCTCAACTCGTTTGCTTTCAACAGATATCTCTGACTATAGAGGCATGTCAGACTCTTCAATGAAAATATTTAGAAAATGCTGGCAAATCATTTTTAAAGTAGGAAAGTAATTCCCTATTAGAAAAAACTTTATAATATAATATTAATAAATATAACACGACATATAGGTCAGAATTTACGTCAGTTAATTAGATACTTGATGCAAGTATTTAGAAAATATCAGAAATTAAGATATCGAATTACTAAAGAATTCACAGTAGTGGTCTAAGCTTCCATCGACATTGCTGACTTTAGCCTCCAAGATAGTGAGCCAATGATTCTATAGGCTAACGTTTTTGACTGAATTTAGTTGCAACGATTATATTGAATAAACTACTCGGTCTGCTTCTAGAAAATGTTTTTCAATGCAAGAAATATTGACTCGCCAGGACCTATCTCACAACCTTATACGTTTATTATTTGTCTAAGTAATAAATGTTTCATGTAGACTTGCGCTTCAGCTAATTATTTCGAGATTCTTGATAACGACCAAAGTAGAGAGTGTTGTCGGATTTCATAGGATTTGATAGCAATGAGAATCTGAGCTTAAACTCACATAGAACTTTTCATGAGCCAACAAAAAGCATAAACATTTATACATTATCCAATAAAAAAATTATTTTCTTAATACAGTTGGCTCACTAAAGTTCAAAATGTCCTGATAACGGCAAATACAAAATTACATATTTACTCTTATTTACAAAGCAAAATTTAGGAAAAATTCAAAAGTTAATCCGATTCAATTCTTTACGAACGTATAAATACGCCTGATTTTGCCTTTCTGTTTATAGAGTCACAGGTCTTCTAACAAATGACAAATTCCTGTGATATGCATTTTTTAATCTCTTATCGTCTCTTTAACACTGCAATCTTAATTCTCCATTTTTCTCATTTACTGTCAACAAAGAAAGTATAAATATTACAGAGCCACAAATCAAGATATACCTTTTTTTCACTTATTCACTCTCTTTACAAAAGCACTAATTGTTTTTTTCCTATTCATCATTTACTTCTCTTCAACAAGAACACAAAAAAGAGAAGAAATACATAATTTCTGCTTCCATTTCCACTCTGGATGAACTTTCACCTATTACAATTTTACACATAGCAGCGATATCAATTCTTTTTTCACAAATCCTTTTCGTCTGATTTTAAGCAACTGAATTCTTAAACATATTTGTAAGAAAAATTATATGCAGTTCATTCAAACATAAATGTTAATTCAACACTACAAAATTGATATCGTACTTCTCGATAAATGAACTCACGCTTATTAGTACAAAGGAGATCCCATATATTTAACCCTCTGATTCTTTCATTTATGGTGGCCTCGGTTACATTTTAAAGAAAATTATTTCGCAAGTATAACCGACGCTCCCTAAAATATAATATCATTGCTGACCGTGCATTTCTGGTTCAGTAATTTCTCCAACGCCAGAAAACAACTTCTACGTATCTTTTGTAAATATTGTCATGAAAATTGTTTCGATACCTTTTCTCTTTTGTACTTTGTATTTACGATATCACAGTAGAAGTGTGGACACCAGATTTCATCATTTTACTTTTGAACTTTTCATAATGGTATGTTTTATGCTAACCGTTTCTAATCTTTAAGTGCAGTTTCAATCGTTATCTTCTGTCTTGTTATTTTCTTATATATTTTTTCACATATAGTAAAAGGTTGCGTTTTAGTAGTTTCATAAAATTTCTTGTAATGCAATGATAAAAATACCACTGACATTATATCAGGGCATATATCTTTCTTCTAGTACATAACTATCTCTACATCCACACATACAGCGCTTAAATGTTAGTATTTAGTACATAATAGAAATGATTAAAATGAAATCCTATTATTATATCAATAAATTGATTCAGTAAACAGTCAATGATTTCATTAACAAATTAATATCAAGTCTTCAATGTTCTCTTTGAATATGTGTCTTAGTTTATGCACGTATGTCAGATATTTTAAATTAGAATTTCGAAAATAGAGATATAGAGTTTGAAGTTAATTCGGTAATGTTTTAGGTTCCATACGCCTTGATCACAACTATATTCCTTGTAGGATTAGTAAGAGGAATTTTCACTTCTTCTGTGATGACATCATCATCATTTTGCGGCCTCGGCCGAGATTCAAAATCTTGTCAGTAGCTGCATACTTGATGCCTCGCCAGAGCTACCAAGGGTGTTTTTATCCTGACACCATCACTAAATGGGTTGCCTACCACGTCTTAAGAGAGACCCATTCACCCTCATTAAAAGGATATCCCGCACCAGTTTACCAACATGGTGTTTTTTACAACCTCGCGGTAAAAAAATTATATATATTATACATAAACTACTGCTTGTAGAAAACAGTAATTTTCGAAAGGATGTTTTTTTTTCTCTGATGTAGGTATCTTGTAGGTAGGCTTCAGTTTTAATTAATTTGTTTTTAAGTCATTCTAGTTTTCATAGTTTTGTTTTCTAACTCATATGTTATCCTTCTATTTAACTTTGTGCATGTCTGTGTGTTACAAGATAAATCAGTAATACCGGCTTTTCATGGCATGAAGCCATGTGTAGCGTCTGAAATATTTGACCATAAGTCACAGATCTGTCTTATCGTTGTCAGGCCATATGTGTACATGGGCGACAGAAAACCAAAACAAAGCAAGATTGATAAGCCGGTCAGCTTCGGTGAGCTTGGAACACGCGATAAACGCCACGTAAAACTCTACTTACAGACACATACTGTGTTTAAGGCATCCCCACACAGAAGCGTACGCATGGTTCCACGAAAGCATATATATATACAAAAATATTTGCGAATGAATCGTACCTGAAAATCCTTACACAATCATTTTTCGTAATAATATAAAAAGATCGTCTACGTGTATAACTGATTATTAAAGCGATATATTGAAAGGTTAATCCGAGTAATGAAAGAAGAATAAAGTTACAATTAATTCAAAAGGGTTATACTTTTGATATACTTTCTTTCTTTCTTTTATTCTTTTTTATTCATTTTTTATTAAAGTCATATCTGTTTACGTAGAAATTAATAGCAGCGTATCTCTTGCATAAACACGGACAGGTGAATTCATCAAAAGATATTCCATGACACTTTGATATTCTCGATACATAGGATGAGCGAACAAGAAATACTGATGAAACAGATATGTCAGATAGATTTTATATTATGGATATCACGTAAAAATTTAGCTATATAATAACACCAGCAAAATAAAATAATATATTTAAAATTGAAATAAAATTAGTACACATTTGAAAAGAAATATTTCACTAGTGTTATCGTTAAAAATACTGAGTACTATAATACTATCAATTAATATTATCAGAAATATAAGAATGCTGATTTTTTTCTGGACAGAGAATACCAAATGAGAGATTTAGACATTTGCCACTCAGAGTACACGTTTCTCCCAAAAGTAAAAATAGCAAGAAAGCTATGCCACATTTTGAGCGGGACTGAAACGAAAAAAGATCGAAATGGGTAAAAAGAAACTTGGGGCAACAAATGTTAAATAGTAGTTGAGAGCATGGTCAACAACGGCTGAAATGCTCTGTCATATTAAAGATAAATGGCCTAATCGAATTTCAATAAAAGTATAAAAAGTATATAATTATATACAGTGTTATAAATTATATAAGTTGAATTAGTTGCATTTTCTTGTACAAATAACATTAGTAAAAGTATTAATTCATCTCTTCATCCTTCCGCTATGGGGAAGAAAATGAGGACAGACTGTGGTCTATAACCTTGGCTGATAACCAGTCTACTGCAGAACGAAATGGCAACCTGCTGCCAGAGAATCTTCAGCCTGGTCAGTCATTGTTCGAAAGGGACATGACCGGCCAAGTGTGTCAAGTACAATACTTGACTGACTGATCTAAATAAAAATCTTAAATAGGAGGACAGATTGTGTCCTATAAACTTGACTACTTACCAGTTTTTATCAGAAAGAAATAGCAATTTACTACGGGTGGATCTTCTCTCTAGTCATTCATGGTTCGAAAGAAAATTGATTGCCAAAGCGTATTTCATGTACAGCAGTTGACTAACAGACTATCTACAATTATTGCATTAAATATTATGAAATGTGTTTACTGAAAATTATTATTTTATTGAATATACTTTAAGGAGACAATTCAGCAGTAATTTACAGACAATGCCTTGGAAAAGTTTACTTTTGACTGTCCTTCTTATTGCATATCCGTTTATCCATATCTTCTAGATAAGTCCTAGAACAAAAAAGATATTCTTTTTCATCTATGTGCCTTGTCATTTCAGAACGTACGCGATCATGTCCTTCCAAGTTTCCTGATGGCTCTTAGCACGCTTTCTCCTGCTACACCACGAAACCCCCGTTCCGTCATCCAACTGATCATTCTCTATGTTATCCGCTGCTTTTCTCTGCCTCTTTTGCCCCTTTATCTGGCTTGTTAGTATCAGGTTCTCCAAGATATCCTTCCCCATTGGATGTCCCAGGAACTTCTGTTGTCTCTTCCTGATGTTCAATACTAATTTCGTTTTCGTGTCCAATCTCTCCAACACCTCAAAATTGCTCAATTGTTCGGTCCCTGACATCCGCAGCATCCTTCTGTAGAACCACATTTGAGCTGCTTCAAGTTTTTTCTTCATCTTTGATTATATTGTCCAACATTCACTGCCATACTTAAGAACTGACAAACACATAGCAATCTAGTACTCTCTTCTTTGTTTCTAGTGAAAATTTCCTTTCTCTTAATACATTACTCAGCTTCTGGAATATGTCATTCGCCATACCATTTAACCTTCGGATTTCTGTGTCACATTTTCCTTCTTCTGTTAGAATACTTTCCAGGTATTTAAATTTTTGTAACTATACCTGTATTAGGCATTTTGATCTGCTCTTTTTGCTGATGATCATGTATTTGGTTTTCTTGCATTTTATTTGATGTCCTTTTTTTCACTCTCTGTCCGAGAAGCAGAGAGAGAGACAGAGAGAGAGAGAGAGTGTGTGTGTGAAAGAGAGATAGAGATAGAGGGAGATAGAGGGAGATAGAGAGAAAGAGATAGAGAGATGCTGTATGCACATAGTGATAACATTAAATTATGACAGTTTCACGTTTTAATTCCCTGTTCAGTCTAAGTGCAGCAATACCATGAGTCATTCAGTTAAGTGCCATACGTGATACTCGCTTGGTCGATCATGTCTAGAAAGAATCATGACTGACTGGACAGGAGATTTTTCCGAGTAGGTTGCCATCATTTTCTGCGGTTGTCACTCAAGGCAATAGAACTCAATTAGCATTACTATTTAACCGTAGCTGGAGGAAAAGGAGACGGATTTCCGAAGGGTATTTGCGCGTAAGTGAATGCACTGCAATTCGAAATAAGTTCTCCGTTAACTTGTTAGTAAAAGAGGATAACTCTCAATATTAAGTATACGCAAAATTGCAAATGACTGATTTTGTCTTTTGTCAATTCTTCTCTTACTTACCATATATATACATATATATATATATATATATATATATATATATATATATATATATATAGTAATGAACTTACTTAATCACAGTAAGTCAACACCAATAATAACAGACTAGATATCCAAAAATAAATGCTAACAGTAATATAAAACGTCTTATAACCCGGCGAAGACTATCTCATGGGTTAAATAAAGGGGTAGAAAAAAGAAACAAACAGCGCACAAGAACAATTCGTCTAGTGCTCGTTTGAAAGAAAAAAAACAGGACGAAACCTTAACAGCAAAGTGCTCGATACAAAAGTACGAAAGTAGGGCAGAATACAATACAAAAATCTAGGTGGTGGCACAATTCTAGATTTTTGTATTGTATATATATATATATATATATATATATATATATATATGTAAGTGAGCACCACGATCAACAACGAGAGACGAGAGCCTATTTCATGCTAGGGCACAATATTCAGGCCATATGCGTTCAAGAATAAATCAGAATGTCACATCCGGTAATGAGTTCAATAACCACTTTTATATTTACTCACGCTGTTCCTGATATTGAGCACATTTTTTCCATAAATAAAGCATACAGTAAAACTATACATTTTATTATAAACACACACACGCGTGGGAAAATTCGAGGATGGAGCTCTAACAATAACACTAAAACACATATGAATTCTGCATTTAATCACATTCTAAGTAATCCCCTCCCGAAGCAACATTTTTATTCAGCATCATTTCTATTGATGAAAGCCTTTGAAGAACTCAATTTTGTGGATAGCGAGAACCTGTCTCGACGCATTTTCATAGATTTCCTCGACGTTTTGAAATTTTGTTGCTTTAAAGTGAGATTTAATATTTGGAGAGAAATTGATGAATCATATGCACGTTCCATGAAAACCCCTGCTATAAATATGGAAATGAACGAGGACATTATCATTTGTGTATTAGTGACAAATGCTCAAGGGCACTGTGTCTAATGCGAAGTCACTTTGCGTACTTATTATCTGTTACCACATTTAGATAAGACCTCGTATAGATATTTAACATTTATATCTAATTTATTCATCTTACTGCATCAACTACGAATTACCTCTCTGTATGCAAACATTTCTAATTAGCATTAATATTTTTAATCATTTTTCCAAGCGTGTGGATACGGAAACTTAAAAGAATCTTCAAATTCTTCAATAGAGAAAATTCAAGCGGGGTTTGGTTTTTGAAGAAGAAAGTATTTTCAATGATCTTGATCTGGGTAATAGGGAATTTGTGGAACCTGGCAAATTTTGTCATTAGCCAAAAACTGTGGCAAAAGCCATGGACACTGATAGATTTTCTTTGGTGTAGAGAGACGTCCACATTCCACGCTCTTTCATTCCAAGATCTTCAGTAAACAAGGCAAGTAAGCGAAAATTGTATTACTTAATGTGTATAGGCGGTAACGTTACGGGACAATATGCATCACGTGGTTCCCCATTGCCTAATTTAGTTCCGTTGTCATGAAAGACGTAGTAACATTACATTGCAGCGTGAAAACCTGATAATTTTAAGTGTTGACCTGTGGTAGAATAAAAGGTGACGCTTTGTTGCATATATTATAAAAACATCCTATATTTGTTTCCCCAATTATGAAATCCAGGAGTTGCACATATGTATTGAAAGATAGAAATTTGAAGCATTATGATAGATATGAATCAGCATCATTATTGCAGATATCAGGACAATAATAAAATCATATGATTAAAATTTAATCTTCGCTGTTGGCAACTTATAAAAGTGCCTTGAAAAGCTTAGATGAGTGAAACTGTATTTGTTATGCTTTTATTATTGGTAACAGAAATAAGTTCATATCAGGCTCATTCCCACTGCTTTTTGACACTAATGTTGTCTCTTCGAATAGCGCTTACTGAAAAATTTGTTTGAACATACTTTTCTGCCTGAATCTGTCTGTTAAGTGCCATACGTGATACACTCTTGGGCGATCATGTCTCGAAAGAGACATGACTGACTGGGCAGAAGATTATCACGCAGTAGGTTGCCATTACTTTCTGCGGTAGACTGTTTGCCGACCAAGGCTATAGAACCCAATCTGTCCTGTTATTTAACCCATAACTGGAAGGAATAGACGGATTAATACCTTTCCCAAGAGTATTTGCGCGTAAGTGCATGCAATGAATTCAACTGGAATTCGAACTCGGCTCCCCGATTTCTCGTTCCGAGCCGATATCCAATGCACCATAACGCACAGCTGCCTGAATACCTATGCCAAAAATATAGTTAGTATATATTCTAATGCATGCTAAAAATAAATATGTTATAACTTATGACCTGAAGTACTAAAGTTGACAATTTCATTATAGATTTTGATATTTGTTTTATGTATATTTTCAAGAAATAGCAGGAAATTGAGTTTCGATAATTTACAATTTTTGGTTATTTTACAATAATACTCATTAATATTTTGACTCCAAGACATGTATCAGTTTTATAAGTTATTATATATTTGAAATTATAATATTAACCTATTTTCCGTCGTTGAGTTGTTTGAACATTTGAATATGAACATTTTTTGCATATATTTTTATATTGGGATATAATAAACACCAACTTCTTTTTCTAGAATTATTTTAGATAATATTAAAAAATTGTATCAGAAAATATAATATTTTCATTTGAATTATTCTCACTTCAATTTTTCACCAAAATCTTTTAAGATTTCCTGTAAAAGTTTTACTTACTTTAATATTAAGTTTTGAACTGTGAAGGTTCTATATTCAATTAAAAAGGAATCGGTTGGAAGCAAATTTATATAAAATAATCTTAAGCCTAGATACTAAACAGGAAAATACTGGTTGATATATTACTCGTTATCGGAAGAAAAGTAACGAAACGCCTGCAAACTTAGTGATTAAGAAGCTCGAATATGATAAACCAAATATTCATGGAATAATTTAATGTTTACGAAATGTACAGAACCAGAAGATCTATTCTCTATTGCTTACGCTTACTTTGAGCAGCATTGATTTTTCTGTTGCTTTGTATTATTTTCTTTCGGCAAAAGAGAGACAGGGTTCTTTTGTTTTTGTTTTTGTTTTTTTAATTTTACCAGAAATACCTGATAACATCACAATGTTGTCACCTGTTTGCATTTGTTTAGAAATAGGCAGGAATTGTCTGATTTTATTCGTAGTTACATTGGCATAAAAGCATTGGAACAAATCTCTAGGAAATTGATTCCAGCATTAGCCTCTCTGTGCTTCCCGCTTTCTTAATACCATAGTGAAAAGATACATTTTACCACCTAAAGCAATATAATTGGCTTCTTCGCAGAAAAAGAAGATATATTTATTTGTAGATGGTATGTTTTTTTATATGCCCTTATAATAATACTATGAAAATGAATAATCTTAATCTGTTGTTCTTCATTAATAATAAAGATTTAGCCAACTATTTCTCTTTCAAATAGTATATTTTTTAAGTCATAGAAAATCATGGCTCACCAGTATTTCGTGTTTTGTTGCTACAAGTAAATGTAACCTATTTATCATCACACTTTCCTCATTGTAATACATTTTCCCAATCCATGGTTTATTACCAGGTTGCAAGTTAAGTATTTATGGATCTTAAATCGTTTTATTCAAATTTGCATACTTTGTTTATGCAATCTTATGTTTCCTTAAAAAATAATTTTCGTTTTTCTCAACTGAACCAAATATAAACACGTGCCTGCTTTTATTATGAAAAGAGCCTTTCATAAAAACGATACGAATAACGCCTTCGATAAAGTTAACGCAGATAAAAAAAAATTCGCGATAACATATACTTATCAAACATTTAGTTCGCATGTTTTTGCGTAATTACAAAATAACATTCATTCAAATCTAGCAATATTTTAATATTTAACATTTCATTCATTTCACATCCCTATGAGATTATTTGTATAATTTAAACTCTACCAAAAATATTTAAGATTCTTCCCACGTCGTCTTACATATATTTCCAGCTTGTTCATTTGCATTTAGTTTTAAGAATAAGTTGAAGTGTTTCACTTAAAACGCTGATTAAATGCTGAAGGCCAAAGAAAATAATGATGGAATATATCTTTTGAGTTAATAGACTCAACCGCCTACATGTAAATTATCAAAAATTGTTTTAGCATTTAATAAGGAAAATTTGAATACTTTATCATTAAGAGAAGTATTAAACAGTGGAGGAAATATCGAACAAGACGTCTCATTAGTGGGTTACATGAAGTCATGAGAAATCTAAAGATTCGCTTTGTCATGGTCAATATAATACTCTGAAAAAGATTGGAAAAATGTTATTCGAATTGTTGTAGATAGATTCAAGGTGATTATGTAGCGTTTAGGATTGATGAACCTTTCTATAGATTTCTCATATAATCCAAATTCCAAACATTTTAAATGCTCTCATATCGAGCGTTAACATCGGATGTCTAAAAAAAACATGTTATTCGCTACGGAAAAAAAAAACTTTGTTGACCGGGAATTATGGATTGCGGTATTGTTCTTTTGACAGATCTAATTATTTCTACAGATGTTCTTTTTCAGTCAATATTTCACCAACAAAGCCAGTGTAAGTAACTGCGGTTTGACACCGCTGTGTAACTTAAAGCTCCATTATTCCTTGGAAAGAGATAGCACTCCACGATGGGACATCCTTGACTGTGTCCTGCAGAAAATGTTTCTGATTGTATATATATATATATATATATATATATATATATATATATATATATATCCTTATCGTGTCTGTGATATTGGAAGCCATCTGTAAGGATATCTTACCAGAAAATAATTTTCTATGGCACATGTTTCGTGATTCTAAGCAAAGACGGTTTGTAAAGTTTTTCTTTCGCAGATTCTAACTTACTACTGCTTACTGTGTCCGTACCTGTTACAAGGATCACCTGGTGTCATACTTAACAACCTGTCGGATCATGGGTTTTAAAATTTTTTGCGGGGGGCGACTATTTGAAATTCTTGATGTGTATCTTACATTTAACAAAAGGTTTACTAAGTTAAATATAATCAGCGATGAGAGAGAGAGAGAGGAGTAAATGAGAGTGAGAGTGAGAGTGAGAGAAAAGAGAGCTCTCATAACAAAATTTTAGAGTTATCTAGCTAGCTATACAATTTTTTCATTTAAAATTTCTGTCAATGTTTTAGCCTTTGGCATGATTTTACCTCATGTAACACATGATATGCACGTAAAAGATGTTGACTTCCCGCATGCTTGGACACAAATTAATAAATTCTTGCAGATATCTATGACGATAACACAACTATTTACTCTTGTGTGAATAATAAATCAAATAGAGTTGATGATATCAAATTGGCAGAAGACATAGAAATTTATGTGAGGATCAGGGTCATTGAAATTCTTGTTACTTTTACCAGCTCAAAAACGAAGCTGCACTAGACTCATGGAACGAATTTTACGTTTCAGCAGAATTGTTTGACTCCCCAAATGACTAATTGTGACTTTCTAGTCTTACTCTTCTTTTTTTACATGAACTGGAGATATTATATTGAATGGTGTAAAGAATGATTGTTTGCTAAATATTATCGACAAAGAATGATTGGTTGATAAATGTTATCGACCAAAACAATTTTACACACTTACAAGTTTATTATAATTCCATACATTGCTTAAAATGAATGAATGCAAATATGAAGAAATCGTTTAGTTACGTAATTTATTATGTTGATTTTCCGCTAGAGTTTGCATTCATATCTGTTGTGGAGGAGTTTTCGCGCCGAAGGTTATAATGATGCTGTGTCGGTTGCTAATCGACATAACGTACCCAAAATGTTAGGAACTTGGTAATCATCCACTGAAAGCTTACTCCTTAGTATTCCGCTAACTGCCGACTAATATCAACTGTCTATTGGTTCTACTGAACTCCAATAAAGTCTAATGAAGTTCTATGAACTTTCTGTTAACTCTATACATATTACTCTATATTATCTTAATAATTACTATAGGAGGGAGAATTCATTATCTGAGGAATAGGTGTGTTTCCCCAAAACAGTTTCTAAATTGTTTATCGTGTCGCGTTATTTAATTAATTCTATATAGACCCTATAATGTATCACGAGTTTTGCATATTTTCTATTACATCTATAATTTTATCAACAGTGAAATCATCGAAAGTTGCCAGTATGTTTATTAGAATTCAATCTGCTCATGGATCTTCTTCGTTCAATTTCTTTAAACCTTAATATTTCTTGCTCTTCCATAATATTTATGAATTGCATCTTTATCATGTTCGTACTGGACAAGTAGTCTGATTTTTTTTTTCATTGTTATCAATATTCAGTTCTTGGATAATGTGCATTTTGTTAATGACCCTGTTTTTTGCTGTGTTTATGTATCTTATACTTTTATACATATCTACCGCATTTGGATTGTCCAATTTTTTTCAGCATGTTTCCGCATGTATTCTGAATTTCTCTGTGAAAAACATGTGCTATATATTGGCATTATTTTTTTTCTCTTTCATTATTTGAAGAATTTTATTTGTCATCCCTTATGTTTTCCTTGAATATTTCTCTTTGGGTCGTTTGCTTATGTTACAAATGCTATCCTTAATATTTCCCAAACTGAAATGCTATTTTCATTTACCTCATTCTACCTTATTTTTGCGCTGTTATTGTTCAGTTCGCATTATTCAGTCGATATTCATGCTGCAATATGAGTGCAGACTTGTCCTTCTACAAATGTTGTAGTTTTGCTCTATCGCTAGAAGATCGATTAAGCTCACAGCACTTGGATATGTATTGCAATGTCAAACTGTATTCCTGAATGTCATATTGTTCATTACGTAGTCAAAATTTGTCAACTTTTCAGCTGATTAATATTGCCATGTCCATAATCATCTTGGATATATTTGAAACCATGTATTGGATAATTGGACCTATTATTTCTACGTTCATAACGGATTTCTTGTGTAAATGTATTCTTTCTTTATTTTACATTGATGTCTCACATTACAATTGAAATTTCTTAAGATTTCTAATGAGTCATGAAATTGTCTAGTTTACAGCTAAACCCATCAGTTTTTTCTTCCGTAATTTGTTGCTGTTGCCTATACAATTATGTTAAATTTCTTAAAAATATTTCACTACAGTAATTTTTTCAGAATATATCCAAATATGAGAAGATGGAATCCTATATTACATGACATAAGAAACTTTGTCACAGACAAACATACAGCAGTTTTAAATACAAGAAAAAGACTGTATATGTTTAAATGTTAAATGTTAGATGAAGATTTTGTCCTCTGATTCCATTCTGTTTGTTTTAAGCAATGCTAAAATTTTTTTTAAATAAATGAGTTAAACAAAATATAATCATATATTGCACCATCCTGGCGACTTTAATAGTAATATATAATGTCTAATAAATAACATAAACACGCACACTTGACACAGTCACGGACATGCACATACCGGGAGATAAAAGAGATAGATAATACAGCAGTAATACAACAAATCCTCTTCAACTTAGGCAAAAGTCAAGCTAACGGTCAGGTCACACATACTTACACAAACCGCAGATTAAAGCAGATTAATATCATCAGACCAGAGAAAGGTCCCAACTATAAGTCACACACATATATACCATAAATACACACACATACATGATCTAACACACTTAAACACACACACACACACACACACACACACACGTGCGCTAGCGTACGCACACACAAGCACTCGCTAAAATTAATGACAGCAGCAGCACGGACTTATTCGGACAGACACACGCTCCTCTGCCATTCTGAGGATGAGATTTTGATCTCGAAATGTTAATGTATATTAAATAGGTAATACCCAAAAACCTTTCCGTTATTTTTACTAAACACACTGTTACAGCCTTCAAAAACTAACCATAAAAATTATTATATATTCACCTAAATTTATATATACATCTGCAAAATAGACATTTAAACTAACATCTTTTCGCCTAAATATTCATGGGCATACATAATTTGATGTTTCCATTTTCGATAAGAAAATATCACAGTTTAAAATGCATCGCAATTTCCTGTATTTGAGTGCATAAACAAAATCATTTCACAAACATTATTTTAATTAAAATGCTGCGTCTTCTGCTTCAACGTTCAGTTCATTTCACTCTTTCTAATCACACTAAGTGAAAACGTCTTTTGTATTATCAAAGTAATTAATAATTCTTAATTAAACCTTGTGCATGTATATGTAGAATAATAATGTCTTAGTAGAGAGAAGTTTCAATTAATGTAGTCTTGGATAGAGGATGAAAATGAAAGCGGGAATATTTTATCATCCGAATTAATCAAAAGTGAGTACACTAAGAATAATTTAAATCACTTGAATGTCAATATAAATTTCTAGTGCTTAGTTCAAAACATCGCATATCTTGATTATAAATCTGCTTCTGTTTATGCATAAATTCTATGGATAAACTTTGTGCTTTGTAATTAAAATGCATCATATAATAATAATAAAAATAATAAAAATAACATTGGTAATAATAATTAAAGTAATAATAATTATTATCTGTATTTGAAAACTTAAGAATATATATTTATTAATAAACATGTTTATCATTTAAAAATATTAAAATAAATTGCAGCACATAGCAAGAGTTCTTACCTATCGACATTATGAAAATAAAAAGATAGAATCAGTATGAAAGTATGGTGTGTATAGAGGAGGTTCATTTTACAAATATCAGAGTAGAAATTGGTATTACTGTTTCAATCTATAGAAAAACATTCGTAAGTGTTAAATGTTGACAACTTTCAACAGAAACATATGAATGAGCTTTGCTACTTACATTTCTGTTAAAACGGATAGTTTAATTTATATTATCAATTTAATTTTTTGTATAATTTTCACTCTTTCTCTCTCTCTATCATTCTCTCTTTCTCTCTCTATCCATCTAGACCACGTATTTGTAATTGAATATTTGCCAAGAGCATTTGATTATTTCTTCCATATATATATATATATATATATATATATATTTGTGTGTGTTGACATGTATGTGTGCGTGTGCGAGAAAGTATGTGTGTGTGCGTGTGTGTGTGGAAGAAAGATAGAGAGAGCTCGTCCGTGAAGTGCACCGAAAGTTATCGACCCAATCAATATCAATCAAAACCTGTTACGATGCAATCTTGTATTTTAAATGCAATTAAATATATCTATCATTTGAAAACAAACCAAGAATATACAATGTGCAACAATCTCCTCAGAAATAAGTAAGAGGGATGAAAAATAGTGGAGTGTTTAATGCAGAAAAATCTTATTTCAGATAAGGAAGAATCTTAGTGGTTTCAACACATTAAGCATATACTTGAAGATATATGGTTCTACAGGCGAATGTTCGGAAAATATGCCGAGAACAAATAAGAAATAAATAAGTTTTGACAAAAGTAACTATAAGAAAACATACACTTATATTCAGAAAGTGGTATTTGAAAATCTGAGACAATGAAAGAACTTGAGAATTTCAAAAACGCATAATATATCGATGATAAAGAAGCAGAAGAAACAAAGAATACGTCATAAATATATTCAAATGAATGAAATGAATCTCAAGTGATATAATAACGTTGTAGATGTTAATTAGAACAAGTATAGAAATAAAGTGGGATGTGCGTTGTGGTGCAGTAGATATCGGCTCGAAACGAAAAACCGGAGAGCCGAGTTCGAATTCCAGTTGAAGTGCAAATATTCTTGTGAAAAGATTTATTCTGCCTCTTTTTCTTTCGGCTGATGTTGTTGTAGATCAGGATAACTATAATTGTTGTCAATAATTTGTCACAATATGTGTTTAGGCAAAATCAACTGCCACATTCCTTCATTTAAACTCCTGGTCTCTCATTTCTTCCAAAATTATTTTTACGTGTTAGATATGTTGTCCCTTAGGTTCATTTTTAATCAATATATCAAGCCCATAAGCAATTCCAAAATAAAACCTGCAAACATAGTAACCATTTCTTCTTGATTAGATTAGATTAGATTAAAGCGAAAAAAAGAAGTCGATTGAATTTATAGAATACTTTATACACATTTATCTTTATTCACTGAACATTATATTTCAACCTATATTTATAAATACGCTTTAAGAAGATCTAACGTAGAAAAAAACTTTCCCCGATTAGTATAGTAAATGTGTAGTTATGCGATTCTAAACAGGTATTTAACCCTGCCGAAAAAACACAGATAATAATTTAATTATATTATTCTTTACAAACACTGCTCTTGCATCTAATTATTTTTATCATTCTAATTCTTTATTGATTTGATCCAAGTCTGCAAACACTAACTGTCGGTTTAAATAATTAATATGTAAAACCTTCTTTCACTTGATATTTTGCTTTCACTACAGAACACCGACGCAGCATATGCGACAGAAGACCCGGAAAATATTTTATCTTCAAATTCGGACATTGTTTTTTGTTTGTTTTAACTGATCGCCTTTTTACGTCCACGTTGCAATGAACATTTATACGTTATTCCCTTAACTGAAATTATTATATCCAGCCAGTACTGCATACATTTTGTGTATTTTTTAGCAGAGAAGCCTTAGCATTTACCCAATTTTACACACATGTTACGAAATGAAACTTGCAACTCTTTTTCATAATACCAGTAACTTCCCAAACGACACGTTATGTCTAACATTGGAAGGTCTTTTCAATAGTTTTTTTTCCGTTTGCTTCATTGGTTATTGTGGTTTCATTACCATTGTGTAGATGCATTTTTGCATCGACATTATCAGTTTTGACAAATTCTATTTTGTTTTTTGTAATTGTTTATCTGTCCTAACACTTTGTACGACTATCTTTCTGTAAGAACTTGTCCTTTCATTGGTTTCGCAGCGTTACATTTTACGTGTAACTGCTCTATGTTTTAAATTCTTAAAGGAGTATTCATTTTCGAGATATGTCAATCAATATCTGCAAAAGGAAGTATTGTTTTCATTTTGAACAGATTTATTTTAGTTTGTATATGAGCGCATTTATTTTTCTTCAGTATGTTCCTCTTCACATCAAAGATTCGTCTGATATTTCTCGTAGTGTTAGTTTTTATTCTGTTCCAGTTCGTTAAAGCTTGAACGATAATTAATCCTTTAAATATATATAGATATAGTTCGTTTAATTACTACCTTTTATTAATTTTGTAAACTATACCAGCATATATGAAAAATCTTGTCTTCTTCTTTCGTAAGATTTATGCACTTCCAACGAGTATTTAATAAAAGACTTTTGTCAGCCAAAAATTGGTAAGAAATATTAACCTTTCTACAAAAAATATCTTGTTTTAATCGCCTGGTTTTATACAAAATTAGTGTATCTATGATGTACTGCTTGTGCTAAACTTGTCAAAAATGTTAATTCCGTCACAAGAATTATATGTGAATCCAGATATGGAAATTGAAACCGCGTTGTGATTTGAAGAATTTTGAGAAATTTGCCCTTTCATTTGAATTATTTCAGTTAATTTGTGTTTTTGTTTTTGGATTCCCAACAAGTGCTGATTTTGCTGTTGCTGTCCTTCTTGTTTCTTTTGTTGTATTTTTTACCACTTTGAGATGAAAAAAATTAAGACTGAGACGATTAAAAATTTAATTGGGTGATTAAAGTTTATTGCTTTTCTTTGTATAAAGACATGGTGATTCGTATGTTTCTTGTTAATTCAAAAAAAGCTCATTTTATGCCTATGAAGTGTAGAGTTTAATAATTATTTTAATACTCACCTATGGGCTGAAAATTGATTTCTTAATTAAAAAAGATTATTGTACTATAAGCGTCTGCGAGTGTTCCCAGCTAGGTTTTGTGTCGAGGTACCCCCGATAAATATCGAAAGTCGATAATCGAATAAATCGGGTTATAGAAGGAGTGGTCCGATTTTAATCCAATTTCATCCACTCATAGACAAAGACATTAGAAATGGAATTCAGAAGTTTCAAGGTTGCAGTTCTTACAATAGTGCAGAAAATCGATAATAGATATATATATATATATATGTAAAAAGCAAGATGTTTGTGTGTGTGTCTGTTTATCTGCCTGTATGTCTGTATTTTTTCAGCCCTTTTCTTTTAGTTTTTACTTCGAGTTTGGCATACCATTTACTCAGAGAAAATTATTTAGCCTTCAAAATTAAGTTTACGACGAAAACAATTTTTTGATATCGATACCAGGAAATCAAAATTTGACTTACATCCATTCATTAGTTTTTCAGTCTACGGTTTCGCTTTAACTGGAAACAACTATTGCTTTTTGTCTTTCGTGCCAACATCCAAAGAGTCTGAGCTCCAGGACCATGGATTAGTTTTAAAGCTTTCATTACACCCGAGCAACGCCGGGCTATACTGCTAGTTCACTTATAAAGATAACTAGTTTATCATCGTCAAAATAATGCAACTTTTTCATATTTAGGCAAATGTATTTATTTTATTGACAAAAAGTTCTAAGGTTTGGTCAAATTCTGTATTCGATATTGCTATTAAAATTAGTCCACGACACCCTTTCTGCAATGCCTAGATATGAGAACCAATTGCAGATTGTGATTTTTAACAGAGATTGCATATCGGTTTACTGTCTATTCTCTAATTGACTGAGCCTACACATTTTCTGTTCTCAATGTAAAGCTCTTTTTATAGTTATTTCGTCGGAGATTTGTTTTGTTCTAGAAATTCATTAAAAAGGATTTTCTACTGATAAAGTTACTTGAGATTTCTTAACAAAATATCACCCGAATTATATTCATAGGATTATTCTCTAACTATATAGAAGAGATTGAATAAAAACTAACTAAAAACTTTTAAAAAGAAATATCTTTTCAGATTTTACACCTACAAAGTAAAGACAATCTGATTTTATTGTCTTAATATACTTATGTTAGATGTCATATGTAAACGTAGCTAATACTAACAGTAGAATAATTCAGTCTAATGCTTACCAACGTAGAACTATTATTTTAAAGCTTTTACTCGACGTTCTATTAAAAATTATGGTTCAATGCTTTGTGGTATAACAATAAGTATTGAATAATTATATGTCTATTTTTCGTTCGTAGATCGAATATTTTTTGTCACATTTTATCGATTGTCTCTGCTAATTATATAGATATTGGTGATATAGTTTAATACTGCAATCTTTTCTGCCCTGACATGCCATGACATCTTGGCGTCAACAATTTTAAAACTGCCGTAACGGAACATGCCCGTATCATTTCTATAAATAAGCTCATGATATCAGGTTTTCTTTCCAGTATGTCTACCTCACAATTAAAGGGCAGTAATAGATTGGCTGTTAGGTCTCATCAATGTACTGCTGAAATTAAATGAAATTTGTTCAAAGGTAATTTTTTCGCTCCTGTATCTCTATTATTTAACTAACTTCTGGCTTTTTTTTCTCTCCATTCAACTATAATGTTAAAGGAATTATATGTAAAGTCAATTTGCAACTTCGATCTTCTTGAATTCTTGTATTGTATTGACTTTTCACTCGTCAAATTTCTCTTAATTCTTTTCAGGTTAAGTATCCACTAGCTTAGGATAAAAGGATTAAAATGCAAAACAAAAATTAAATGTAGGAGAAATGTTTAAATAAGAAGAAATCTTTTGAAGTTAACGCATTAAGATGAAAACGACATTCGATTTAAACAATAAATATTAATAAAATCAAAATTAATTATCAGAAAGAAGCTAAAATTCGCCGACTTATGACTAATTGTGATTGAAGAATGTTGCTTATGCACATAAATTTCTCTCTCATTTCTCTTGTCGATAGTAACGACTAAAGCAGTGCACAGTGTGACCACGAAAGGCAGATTCCAGCAGTAACCATGAGTTGTGTAAGAGTTTTTCTTTTTCTAATGATAACATTTTCCATATCTAACAATCTCAGCATTCCCAATATCTCACCAATTCCGAAATTCTCTTCAAAAACAAAATTAAATTTTCATATGCTGAGAGAATCCAAAAAAATGTGCGACCCCTGCACAGGTTCACAATCCAACAAATGATTTTCCTGGGTTGCTTCTACCTCAGGAAACGATACAGGATAATTTGTGATGATTAAGAAGTGGACTAGTTTGGAGGATTTTATATACATGACTGATATTTATTTAGCATTTTTATAGCATCAGCCAAGGTATATTTTGATCAAATCTCGTATATTTATTTGAATCCTAATTTTAGCACATTATTAATATGTTTACCTAATATTATGTAATCTCCTCAGACGCTATTGATTTGTTTCGTTTTTAAATTGTACTTTACAATAATCAGTATAGCATTGTTATGTATTAAAATACGCTTAACATTTATACAATTCCTTTTTGTTCAGCAATTGTTTGTAATCTTCTGCGGCCACTGGAATCTATTTACTAAGGTTTTTGCTTCAAATAATCAAATAATCTTTCACTATCAAGGCAACATTTTTCGAACGGCGATCCGAAAGTGACTTAGCTTCTGTAAGATTGTTTCCAGACTACTTCTACTGCTAAACAAAATTAATGAAATATTAAATGACCTTAATACACATTAATGTTATTAAAATAAATAATAATAATAGTAATTATTATTACGATTGTAAAATGAAGAAAAATATATAAAACTTGAGATGTATAATTTTCATACAAGATTAAATTAAAAAAATGTACTTTTAACATTTGATAATTAGAATATGGTAAGTAAATTACATTCTTTTGATATCAGGGAATCCGATTAGTATAGGAAAAGTAGCGTTATTTTAAATGTCATATGAACAAGAGAATGTATACACACACACACACACACACATATACATATATATATATATATATATATATATATATATATATATATATATATATATCTGTGTGTGTGCTTAGATCCGATTAGTATAGGAAAAGTAGCGTTATTTTAAATGTCATAAAAACAAGAGGATGTATATCTATACATACATATATATATACATATATATATATATATATATATCTGTGTGTGTGCTTAGATGTGCGTTGTTTTAAGATATGTGACAATAGTTTGTAGTGTTTGTACATTGCTGTTGTCAATGTGTCACTGTAATATATCTATACATAGATAAATGCGATTAAATTGATATATATATATATATATATATATATATATATATTTATATGTATGTATATATATATATCTGTGTGTATGTGTGTATGTGTGCTTCCGGAGTTTACCACACTTCAGCAAAAATATTACTACAAAAATGCGTAGCGTTATCCACAGAGAGCGACTGGACATATGCTGTCCCACTAAGGCCCCACTCTTCCTAGGCATCTCAAATACAATTACAACATAATAAAATTATACCAGATGTACACTAGCCAATTGCCCTATTCCTGACACAGGTATATTTCACCAAGTATATGTCGTGTATTGCATACAATGCTCTAAATGCGAGGAATTTTATGACGGCAGCTCCACTAAGCCGTTACACATCAGAATCAAGAAACTCTTATACACACAAGCATTACCTTTCCACCAACGCTTAAAAAATGCAAAAAGATAGACAAAAGTATAATAGTCAATATTGAAGCAAGAGAGCGGAACCAAGGAAACTTACACATAAACGAGTCCTTAATAATAGCTAATCTCCACCCACAAACCAATAATAGAGAGGAGCTCAATCTAGTTCCCATAACAGAGTAATTAGTACTATCACGCACCTGATACATACCGGTCAAAACAGTAAAGCGTATATAAACAAACACGCAACTACATATTAACGCACACAAATACATGACTCCAAACACGAGACCAGTATCAACAAGTATATCAAAATATAAGCCGGAACAAACACACACATACACCCCAAATTATAGTCACGAGTGTTACGGATATATGGATAACTGCGTGCGCGCACGCACGCACACACACACACACACACACACACACACACACACACATGCGTATGAGGGTGAACTTTGCTTATTAACAAGAGGTCGTAGACGTAAATGTACGGTGCAAATGTTGGAATAGCAGGTCAAGGAGAGACGACGTTGACAAAAGCCAGGCAGGAAATAAACCAGACATCTGAAGTTGATCAGAAGTTCGTGGATGCAGCAAAAATAAAAATTCTCGCCAAAAGAAGTCACGTGAGAAGAGAAAATTATAGGAAGAAGTTATTTAGTTGATTGCTGGGTCTCCATGAAGCAAGAACTGTTTGCTAGACTCTGCTAATGATGAAGGAAGGGAGACGCCTTTGGAAATGATAGCGTGGATCAGCCAGTTTCATCAGAAGTAACTTCGGATAAGAGAAAAGACAGAAGGTGTGAATTCTTATTCGTTAAAAGCAGGAGGAAAACGGAATTATGCCGTGTATCGAGAAATAAATAAATATAACAACAAAGACGAAACAAAGTTATATTAATATCTGTATGTTGGTACATAATTGTCGAAAGAAGACATAGCTACGAAACTGTTGTAATTGCTACGCTGATTTCAGTTTAGTTGAAATATAGAAAGGAAAGTAAAGACAACCAACTTATTGAAAGAAGAAGAGGAAGGAAAGAAAATATATCTACGAAGCTGTGGTAATTCGTACGCTGATTTCCGTTTATCTGAAGTAAAGAAAAGAAAGTGAAGATAACTAACTTATCGAAAGAAGAAGGGGAAGGATTGAAAGACAACAACGCAGACAAGTCACCATATAACAGAACCTGTATGCTGAAAAGAAGCTACGTTGAAGATAGTGAAAATAGAACTATATAAATTTCAAGAGTGTAAAGAAAGAAAAAAGAAGACAAGAGACCGTAAAAGAAAGAAAGATGAAACTGTCATAAAGATAAATTATCAAGTTATTGGACCCGCATTAGAATCTGCATACACTTACATGAATACTATGTTCTTACACACACCATACCACGTGTCTTCAAATTAATATAATTCCTCCCATCTGGTTTTATGTTGATATTTTGCATTCATGATCGCCTGTACATTGTTCATATTTCCTATCGTATATTGTAATTTCATATTTCAACCTGGCTATCCTAAAGTAATTTTGAAGTTAAGATCTTCGGACATTCTAATTCCATAATATTTCTTTTTTATTTTATTTTGACTCTTTTGATCTTGTATTAAAATTTTATATCAAAATTACATTGTCTCGACGTTCACCTTGCTTTGTTGTCAGCGCCCGTGTTGAAATAAAGCAAAACTGGGAAAGGATTGCTTTTCGGTTATTCAATTAAATAGCAAATTTATTTTATTTTCTTATTCAAATACTTGTCCATTTGACACGATATGGGATAGAAGACCAGCATATTCCTCAGAAGTGAAAATGTAATATTTTCGAAGCGGCACATGAACATTGTCGATGCGGGTATGTGGTACTAGCAAATATACAACGCATATTATATATATATATATATATATATATATATATATATATATTCTACTTTACTGTACACCGAAACAAACACGCACGCACACACTGACATATATATATATATATATATATATATAGAGAGAGAGAGAGATAGATAAAATTGTCATGGAAGTGGAAAAATACAAGTTAACGCACATAAACAAATACGCATGACACACTCATGCACACGCACACATAAGAACACACGAGAACGAATACAAGACGGCAAAAAAGTGGCAATAAACACGGCCTTATTAAAGCCGATAGATATAACACCAAGTCGTAACACGACGCCTATTACCACTCTGACAGAAGTGCAAAAATGCCAAATGATGCGTCAACGCGCATATATTTAAACCATAGATTAAAGCAGGCAGATATCACCAGATTATAAAACGGCACCCTCTATCACTCACGCATACATGAACCATAAACACACACATATATTCTCAAATAAACTTACAGGTACACACACACACACACACACACACACACACACACACACTACAATTACCGACAGCAGTAGCAGCGACGAATGACCATTCGTTCAAAGGCAAGGTCCACGAGCGGAGGGACGTAAAAAACAAGCTCTCATAACATTCTGAAGATAATTTTTTATTCTCGAAATATTAATGAATAATAAATAGGTAATACCAATTACCTTCTTTACCTTCCTTTGTTTTACTAAACGCATTATGATAGCCTTCAAGACCAAACCATACACCATATAGATAGACAGATAGATAGATAGATAGATAGATAGAATGTGGTTGTAGTTCAAATTACGTAAAATGAAAAATCACTGACATCTCACTTAAGCAGACGTAATTACCAAAATTTCATAAAAATATATTGAAATAGCAAAGAGTAAATTCATTCAATAAGACCGTCGTTGCCTTAAACCACGATCTTCAGACGAATTTTCAATATCTTGCATCTTTTCAGACCGGTCTCCTTGATTAATCTCGCGAAATTTGCCATAAAACTTGCCTTCGGATAATTTTTGGTATTACACAGAGATTAGTTAACCTCTGGCTCAAATATCTCTTACACATAGTAATCAAGGGTGTTGTAGTCTACGGCGTTAAATGGGCAGATGGAAAGAGTGTTGTGATCACAGAAATTTCCTAGGTTTTTCTGATTCCCCTTACCAAACATAAGGTCATCTAGCAATGGTGATATTATAATAAATGTAAAATCATGTCAGTGCCTGTTTTTTTTTTAAATTTTTTGCTACATTAATTTTTTGGCATTTCTAACTTCTTCCCTGAAAACCAGTCAAAAGAATTTCCCGGGAACTGAATATTGTACAAATGTTTGTTAACACTTCGTACTTATTTTTAAACCGTCTTTCCCATATTTAAGTTTACTGTTGTTATTTTGAAGAAATCTAGTTGAAATTCCAATATTTTTTTTTGTGAGAAATGAAAGTTTGTGTCTGTAAAATTGTGGTCAGAAAAATGTAATTACTGCAGGAATTCATAATAAAATATTATATTTAAATAATTCTACAGATGAATAACACTACCCCCAAGTAAATTTGTTTTACACCGATATTCTGAAGGATTCACTTGATATAAGCTTGTTTGAAATTATTGTATGATTCCCTCGATATTCTGAAAAAAAAGAGCTATAATATATGTATGTAAGCAATGCATAATTATATTATAGTAGCTAAACAGATATACACTAATCAGTAACAATAACATGAAAAATGATATGCCCAAATAATAATTGTTAATCTTATGCAGTAAAGTCGCATATCAGTGGTGCAAAGATAAACTCGCCTCGATTATTTCATTTTCATCTGTTTAAAGACGTTATTATAAGAAAGACTACAACTGGGATTGTATAGCAAAACTTTAAAGGCATATTTATATAAAAATATATTGTTTATGTAGGGCTTGTGGTCATTATGTGTGGGGAGCACGTGACTCCATTGTTATGAAAAAAATTGGAAATAAAGATTGTATATCGTCCTATTAACCGGTCATTGTTAAGTATTGTCTTGTTACACATTGGTACGGCAGTCTTGTTACACATTTTACTAAAAACCCATTGACGTAAATGTTTTTATTTGTTGGATTTCGTCTAAATATAATTTTTAGAAGATTACCGTATCTCATATAATTGTGTTTTACTCATGAATATCATCTTTAAATGGGAATATATGATGAGAAAAATGTAAGTTCCAAATCTTATTTTTACAGTAAAATTCATTAGGAAAACCTAGGCTCTCAGATATTATTTATGGACAAAATAATAGATACATCAATAGTTGTGTGTTCAGTACCCGGCTACAGCATTGGTAATCAAATAATCTAGATAGTTAAGTTAAAGGGTGATGACAATTTGGCTACCAGAAGTGAAATCGCATTTGGAATGAGAATGATATACTCCAGTGATCATACTAAAGGGTTCGATTCGAAATTCTTATCACCCGAAGAATGCCGGAGATTACAACGGACGAAACGTCATAAACATGCGAGTAAAAACGAGAACAGTAGTTCAAATAAAGAATAGTTTTCGGGGGTTGTATTTGGTGGCACCTAATTATAAACCAACAAAAGTTCTATTAGATTTTCAGAGTAACTTAAGTCTTTTTCAACGCAGTATATTTATTCTTATTGATTTCACAAATTTCTAATTTTTATTTCGACGCATTCTACAAATACTAGGAGATTCAAGCCATTTTAACTTGGAATACATGAAAAATTGAAAATTTTGTATGTGAAATTTCTAATCATTTACTAGCGAAATGTTTCAGTTAAAGCAGACTTTCAATATATTATATCAATCTCCGTTCTTCTTGGTTCTATGCAGCTACCCTGTGACTTTAAACATAATAATATCTTCACTTTATAGTCAATATCGCAAACCATTCGGATCATATTAAATAGAGTCGATGAACGTCGAAATATTATCCGTATATAACGAGTAAATATTTCTATGTGGACTGAATTTATATCCGTCTTTGTTGACGATGCAAAGTGGCCTTGTTCAGGTTACCTATTAGTAAGAGCTTGTACTTGCTTCTATTTACAAACCCCAGAATCTAATTAGTTGAGTCACAATGAAAATGACCCCGCAAAAAAAGGAAGTGTTTTTTTGTGATATGTCAATTTAGACGTTTCTAAACATATCTGATATTTTCAAATATTTTGTTATTTTTATAATTTTCTAACGGGAATTTTCCAAACAAATTCATTCTTATAAATGATACTCTCGTTGCTGAAAGAAATAACATATTAGTTCAAAATGAAAGAGAAATGTACTGATAGATATATGGATATCTCTGTTTACGTCATTTGACATTATTTCTGTATTCTTCTTTCATGTGCCATGTCCTTTCAAGACGTAGGCGATCAGGGCTTTCCATATCTTCCTGTCCCTGGCTCTTAGCACGCTTTCTCCTGTTGCAACATACAACCCTCGATCCGTCACTCACCTGATCAGGTCCTACAAATATGTTATCCGATGATTTCCTCTGTCTCCTATTCCCTCTATCTAGACTGTTAGCAATAGGTTCTCCAAGCCATCCTTCTTCATTGCATGTCCCAGGAACTTTAGTTGTCTCTTCCTCCTGCTCAGTCTTAATTTCCTTTTCGTCTTCATCCTTTCCAAAACCTCGTCATTGCTCACATGCTCGGTCCATGATATCCACAGCAACCTTCTCTAGAACCACATTTCAGCCGTTTCAAGTTTTTCCTTAATCTTTGAAGATATTATCCAACATTCACTGACATATTGAAGAACTGACATCAGATAGCAATCCACTACTTTCCTCTTTGTTTATACTGAACTTTTTCTGTTTCTTAATACTTTACTCACATTCTGGAATGCTTCTGTCGCCATGCCAATTCGCCTTCGGTTCTCAGTCTAGCACTTTCAGTCTTTTGTTAGAACACTTCCTAGATATTTAAATTTCTGTAGCTGTATGATTTTAGAGTCCATCACCTGTAATTGGTATTTTGTGCTACCCGTTTTGCTGATGACCATGCATTCGGTTTTCTTGCAGTTAATATGTAGTCCTGTCTTGTCACTCTCTTTAGCTACCTTCTGTAGGAGGTCTTGTAGTTTTCTATCTGTGTCTGCTATCAGCACTGTATCATCTGCGTACCTTATATTGTTTAAATTGTGGCCTCCGATGACAAATCCTGGTAAAACTTCTAAGGTTCTCAGAATAGTATCGCTAACGGATTTGACAGTATTCCTTTGTTCTAAAGACATGTGCTCATGAATTGGCTCCTGTTCTCTCTACCCTTTACAATAACTGCCTCGCCACTCTGTAGTGCATTTGCCCTTGAATCCGTGCAACATTCTGATCTTTCGGATTATTGTCTTATTATTCACTTAGTTTTGTTAAGGTACTAATTAGATGCTGGATTGGTTACTTCGCACAAACGTCTTTTAGAGATAATGTATTGCCAGTCTACAGCCGACGTGATAACAGCCCTCACAGAATTTGTCCATCTAGCTATGGATTAAAACAGCAAAGATCTAATTTTAATACTTGAGACTTTGAAAGCCCTTGAATATGTTTGTCATCCCTACCCTTTTCCATATGCTCAAAATGTGCTCAATAGCTACAGTATTTTTGGACTGATATTTTGTTTAATCTACTCACTCTTTCAAGTTGATTAACGAAAGTCGGGTTGAACAAAATCTCTTCAAAGTAATTTCATTTTAATGCAATTAACCCAGGGCACTATCCTTTAACCTTCCCACATACCGTCATAAACGACCTTCTCAATGTGCCTAATTATTTATGCAGATGGCACAAATATTTATTCCAGTTTTATTAGGAGGGCCTAAAGATACATTAAAGTATAACTAGCAACTGTTCTCAAAAGGTCTACACAATAAGTGTTTCATAAATTATTCGTAAGTATGTATGCCACCAAAACAAAATTGATTTCATTTAAACACAACCAATAATCATTACTGCCAACATACAATTTCTGATGCAATATGATATTAAACTCCAGCAGATTAATACAGTCTACCTTTTTACTCTCCCGTTTTCTACTGAGATGAAGTGTAGTGATTATACTTAATTAATTGCTGGGTTTAATGCTATTAAATTTGTTGCACTCTGACTTACGAGACAATTATTCGCGTCAGAAACCATTTTCCACATTTATCAGTCTACCATTTGTCCCTGCTTTGAGTCCACTTGCAATATCTGATCTAGTGTTCATAAAATATGTACGAGTGTCTTGATAACATTCAAAGATATAATCTTTACTCAGCTGCCATTTCGACGTTAGTTATTTTCTCTAAGTTTTGTCGTGTCATTCCTTTTGTATTTGTTCATTGCAAGATTTTTCTTGATGTTTTTCTCTTAATGACTCAATAGCATAGAAGTAACCATGTTAATAAGATTAGCAATCAAATCTTTCACCAATGAAATTTTGAACTATCTCGATGCAACTAGAAATTTTATTGTAATAGAACTTGTAGTCACACTTCTCGTTTAATGATTTCTTGTTTAAATCTGAATACGACATCATTGCCATTTTTCTGTCTTCCTTATTTCTCTTTTGTTAGTGACTTTTCTACTTATTTCTGCTCACTAAATTTTTATGTTCATTTTCTCTCCATGTAACAAAGATGTTCAGCGTTTACTGATCAAAACATCTGCCTACTGAGAAATAAGACGATAGCATATACATTGATAACTTTATTTTTATTTCATGCCATATCTTAAAGGATTAATTAATAACAATTTAAAATCTCTATACATAAAAGTGACGAGGGTGGATGCTGTGTAAGTATTTGTTTGTTTGATAGATTTGAATTAGCGTCCGCATTTTGCCGTCTATCTCAAAGGGGGTTGCACAACATCTAGATCAAAATTTTAGAACGCTAACGACACTTGAAATTTCCCAACAAAGCCAGGGAACAGTTTATGTATTGATTATAATATAGAATTGATCACCCCACATTATATTATCTATATCTCTATATGTTGCCGTCTCCCTCCCACCCTAATCAAATAGAGACATTCTACATTTTATCTATATGTATACAAGTGATGTGGGTGTACGTTGCGTAAGTATTTGCTATGGAAATTCACTATTTTTTAAATTCTTATTATTCCTTAATCTACCCGAGTGAACCCGGGCTAAACTGCTAGTATAATTTATATAAAAAGCCAGGACTGATTTTTTCTCATCCCAAACTGCCTAACCTGATTTGTGGCTTTCGGCTAAACTGTGATTATCGGTTTCGTCAGAACAGGAAATGTGTTTTTTTTTTGCTCTGCCTAGAGACGTTACAAATTAAAATAAACACAACTGACTTTGAAATATTGGAATTTTTCCTCTGTATTTTGGTACTATTATATGTTCTTATTTCGTCCAAAGCCGCATTTTTGGGGATAATGCTAACTCGAGAGTAAATGATATACAAAATTCCCTATATGCTATCAACTGTGATAAGAGTCAAGACACTCGATGTTATTTAAAATATGGCTGCAAATTATTTTCTTTCATTTGAGATGGAATTATTTAATATTAAATATCTCTAATTTGAATTTAGATATATAGCATTTACTTTAAATATTTCTAGTTGGATGTTTCATCATTATTGTGAATGACCAATTATTGTGCATAATGATATTACAAAAAAAAGAAGTCTTAAAACTAATACAAATTGAAAAATATTCGTGTGGGTGAGAGCCTCGGATTATATATCTGAGGATATCATAGATTCCCTGGGGCTACTAAGTTCCTTGCACAAACCCACGATATTACACAACTTTTACTAAAATATCAGAAAAACTAAATTTTATAATTACTTTGGGGTATTTTAAAGTGTAAGATAATCCAAAATTTAATCGATGATATTCAACTAATGCAAATTACTGATTAGATCTATGTTCAATTCATAGGGATTTTAAAAAATTCATAAATATGCTAATTATATTATCTAAGTCCGTGTAAAGATAGGCATATGTATGCGTATGTGTGCACGTGTGTGCATGTGTGTGTGTGTGAGTGTATGTAATGGTTTAATGCTTGGAACGGGAAAAATATACATTATTGTTGCATTCATTTTCTCTTGCGTTAAGTGAAATATTATTTATTCTCCAAACTATAGGTTTTTTAAACTTTATTATTATCAAGCCACGGAAATATATAAAAATGGGGAGGGGAGGTGTAGAAGAATCGATATTAATACCACATGATAGGAATATTTTGTATCAGAAAATCAGTTCAAATAAATAAAAAAAATCCAACAGAGGCTAAATAAATCCTATAGGAAAATCCTAGTTGGTTGAAAGATACACTATTTTCGTTTAAATCTCTCGAACTTTTTAGCATTTAAATGTACACTGATAGAAGGAGAAAGATCCTTAACAATTTATGTAAAAGTGTCTCTGAAATTAAACTTGACAGTAGATGCGAATACAGTCTTGAACCAATTCCTTCACTTTATATTCATATACTTGTCGTAATGACTCAAGTGGAAACAAATGCACATCTATAGGTTCCTTGCAATCCATTCCGTTCTTTCTTTTGATTTCTAAAGTGTGATGACTTCATAACAGAGTTTAAGAGAAATAACCTTTCGGTTTTTGTTTTAATCAGGTTTCGTCTACTCTTTATTTTTATTTATTCATTCCTTTTATATTATCTACATAACCAAAATATTATGAATTCATCATTTTCTAATAAAATCACTTTTTAATAAAACATATAAATATTCTTATCCACCATCCATATTCAAACACTCTTAATCATTTTTCGTTTACTGAAAAATTCAAACAAAGAAGGTGATCAATTTTGCAAGATAATTCTAAGTTTGGTTCCTATATTTCATCACTCAAGCTGACCTAATGATACCGCATCCGAGTTTATCTGAATGTCATGCTTCCTGAATGGTCAAACCTGATTAAGACTTTACTTCTAATAGTAGACATAATAAAGCCCCGATGGACAAGGTAAATATCAACTTCAGACATGGCCATACGTCTTTCTTTAAATAATCTATATTGTGCTTTCACCTTGACTAGTCTATGTTGACTGCTCTCAGGGATCAAAACTAAAGGTTATTGTTCTATTTAATTTCTTTCTAATTCATGGCTTGTAAATGAGATTGTACATAGTTATCGTTTAAATATTCTGGAAGTTTCACTTTCTTTCATCAATAAATTCCTACGTTTATATATATATATATATATATATATATATAGTAAGAGAGAGATAGTATATTATGTTTTCGTTAGTTTTACTAACAAAAACGATTTTGTCAAGTAGATTTTATTGTAAATTGCTCAATAACGAAGTGGAGATCTAGTGATAGATTTAGTGTAAATATTTTGTTATTTTAACTGAAAAGGTTTATGACGTCCTTGAAATTTCGTGAAGACAACGTTCTGTTCCGCTCAATCACCGGGGCTGAGCTAATATATATATATATATATATATATATATATATATATATATATATATAGACAGCAATAATCTTTAAGCATATCAGACCAAATAAACACCAAACATTAGGTTTACTTGTTTTCAATAAGATCCGTGCGTAGTCAAGAAAATTCTTTCGTGTATTATAATTGAAATATATAAGAAATGCTCTGAAGCTTTTACAGTTGATTTTATTATCCATTCTTCGGTGTTTCTAAGTATTTTTAATCTCTTTCAGGGATAATCTTCAGGGGTTTAAGTAGAGGTAACAAAACTAACCGCAAAATCGTGTTGCTAAAAATTACTGTAAATTATTCATTTTGCTGCAAATGTAATCTTTAAAAATTATGGTTAGCGTTAAAGAGATCGTGAGAATTATCCACTATATAGTGTTGTTTTTTTATTTTGTAATGTCATGGTTCTGTGCGTATTAAGGAATGAAATAACTGTTCTTCTTATAAACATCATAGTACATTACTACATTATTAATTGCTGATTTTATTAATTGACAGCTTCATTTTACTAATGAATATTGCCTCGAGGATCTGTAATTTATATTCGTTCTTTTCTTGATGTAGGATATTTGTGTTATCGATCATTATATTTTTATATTGTAAATGTAGAGAAAAATGTTGTTATAGATATTCAGAAATGGACGCATAGTCAGACATGTGCAGTGCAAGAAAACTTGTTAATATATATATATATATATATGAATATATGTATATATATGTATATATATATATATATATATATATATATATATATATGTGTGTGTGTGTGTGTGTGTGTGTGTGTGTGTTTCACATCAAGTAAGGTATGACTTGTGCGCAGATTTTATATGAGAAGAAAGAGGAAGAAAAGACAAGCACAAGGTTCTAGGAATCATTGAGATATAAGTTTGTAATTTACCTTGCAATTAAACACTTGATCAATGTAGATATCAGGGAAGCAAGTATACAAAACTTATTTTCAAAGGGCTGAATCGCGATAAAAGAAACTGATGGGTTAGAAGTGAATGTTACTTTTGATTCTTGCCGCTTATATTGTTGGAACTAGTGGCTAATGTTGTAGCATTAGTAATTTTGCTTAGAGGCGCATTTGGATAGTAAGCTTGTCAGATCAGAAGCTGTGGAAATATTTGTGTAAAAAAACATCGAAGAATAAGTGAGCCGCCAGATCGTGATCGATTACATAGCAGAAATTCTTTCGGATCTTATCAACTTCCAGATGAATAGCAGGAGAAAACACAAAGATATTGCAAAAGTATTCAATGCAAGGACAAATAGTATATTTGTGTATATATGAGATGGAATTTGACGAGAAAATTATCCTGGCCTGACATAGTGACACAAAAAACTTAGCAGTAACTGTAGTTATTGATTTGATGTAGTCATTTCCCTTGAGGTCAGATTAGTGTTTTAGGCCGAGTAGGAGGAATGTATTGACTTCAGCAGATAAGCTTGATCAATATATATAAAATGTAGGAAAGTTTCTCTATAGTGTTTAAAGGAGAGCACTTTCATTGTGAAAGTGTTAAAATTTACGAGACATTCCTAAATATAGTCCACCATAATTTGTCAGCCTTCGTAGATTTCTATTTTAGAGTGAAAGAAAATGGGGTGTCATCTGTATACCTACTTGGAAATTGATAATATAATAGGTGAATAATTAGATATTTAAAAATATTAGAATAATTATGATTTCAAAGAGAGGAACTACAGTGGAGGACATCTAATAACCAGGAAAGTAAGACGAAGCAAAGCAGTATTTGTAGGAGCACATTTCTTTAGGACGATGCCTGGAATTTCGTAACCTCTGGTTGCCTTATGGAGACCAGAGGTGGGTAATGTATACGCTATTCAGTTGAGCGTCAGGTTAAGCGGAGAAGTCGAGTAGGAACTCGTGGCGAGTCAAAGGTAATTTGTGAGCAAATATTTCAACCTTGTCTTCTGGGGCTGTAAGAACCTCAAATGTATTTAATAAAACAGTGACAGTGGATTCGATGTTGTTTAACACACATTTGAAGTGAGACCAGTAGTCTAGAAATCAAAACATGTGGGGTGCTATTAGCTCATTCATTCTATCCACAAACTATAGAATCGTTTAGGATCAACTTTTATCCATTACGAACAGATAACATTGGCGCATATTTTAGTCGAAAGCGTTTCTCTGGTAATGTCGGGAGAAGTAATTCTTGCGGACAATGGCAGCCGAGCAAGCAGGTGAGAATCAAGGGGATTAATTAGGTTTACATTGGTAATTATTTGCTGAGATGAAAGCATCGATGCCAATCTTCACTCAGGTAAAGACCTCCTAGGTGCAATATTGAACAGGGTGAATAAATAATTTGTTTCAAGAGACATCACAAATGAAGTCGCGGTATGACTCCCAATCCGCTCCTTGATAACAGTAAGATATTCTGCTGGTAAGAGATTAGGGACTCTAAAATCAAGAAGGTAAGGGAATTTAAATACCCAGGAAGTGTTTTAACAGTAGACGGAAAGTGCGACAATGAGATCCGAAGGCGACTTGGCATAGCAAATTACGCCTGTCAGAAGCTGAGTAAAGTATTAAGAAACAGGAAAATTTCACTAGAAACAAAGAGGAGAGTACTGGTTTGCTATGTGATGTCGGTTCTTCAATATGGCAGGGAATGTTGAACAATATCTTCGAAGATGAAGAAAAAACATAAACAGCGGAAATTTGGTTCTACAGAAGACGAAACGGAAATTAATATTGAACATCAGGAAGAGACAACTAAAGTTCCCTGGACATGCAATGAGGAAAGAGGGCTTGGAGAACCTGATACTAACAGGTCAGATAGAGGGGAAAAGAGACAGAGGAATGTAGCGGATAATATATTTGAAAAACCTGATCAGATGGATAACGGAACGAGGGTTGCATCAGGGAGATGTGCAAATCCATGATCACCTATGTCCTGCAAAGACATGGCACATAAAAGAAAAAGAGATTAATTGAGAAAGTGGGAGTGAAAAGGTATTTTGACGTAGACCACAACATGCTTAGAGTTGCCAAGAGGGCAGAGTAGCATATCATGTCAAGAGCCAGATAGAAACGATGCAGAAAAGGGAAGCGTGTGCTTCAGGGATACTGAGATAAAAGCCTGAGTAAATTGATGATTAGCGTGTGAATTTGAGTGATTGAGAATTTCAGAGTATGAATGCGAGCAAGATCAGTAACGGAGCTTTTGGGCCACCAACTAGGTATGCATAGCACAAATATATTAGCAGAGGAAATTAGAGTAAGAGGAAATAAATTTGTCTATATTATCTAAAATACTGTCAAGCAAATATAATTATGAGAGGACGAGAGCGGTAGAGAATGAAAAGACCGCTAATTGAGTTTTGAAGCGGGAGACGGAAACAAATGTAGGAATGGTTAGGAGACTTAAAAAATAATCCTAGCTAGAAGATGATGTTCGGTGTCATAAACACTCAGTCAACGCATGTAGATATTGGAATGCTTTATAATGAGAGGAAGATAACCAGAAACAAAGAAATTTGAGGAAATAATCATATGGTTAAGGTTGGTTTCAGCAGAGATCTAAGATCTCTTGGGAACATTCGTCCAGAAAAGATTCCACACTGCAAATATTAGCATGTTTACCGTGGATGACAGATAAAAATATGAACATAATACTCGTATATAAAATTTGAAACCGTTAAAATATAATTATTGTCACAAACTACATATCAAATTAACAGAATATTCTATAAATTAGAGAGAAAAATGCATAATAAGGAAATGGGCTTATGAAACCAAATTTGCTGCAAAATCGCCTCTTCGCAGACACATGAGGCGACATGAAATCTCTGGAAGTTGTTCGTCCCCTTTCCTGCCCCCGTTACATTCACCATCCTCTAATTTTCATCATGGTTCCTGCCACTTGAGTAATTTCAATATCTGCCTCTTTCAAGTTACCCTTACATCTGAAGCGCTCAAAAAATTTCTGATTTAGGATCGAGACCTGTGACGCTGGATCTATTACAGATATAACTATTGATCGGTCTACTAATATCTCACAATAATTTCCTCCCCTTTCGACTAACACATGAGAGACCCTAGCTGTCTTTTTTTCATTTCACAATACCTTAACTCACATGCCAACGGGCCATCGCCGCTGGCCGTAGCACATCAATAGGGTCCTCTACACATGTTTCTAATTTGGTCCTTTCCATCTGGGTGAGCAAAAGCGGACCCTACTAACTTCACTTGTTCTTCTTCACCGAAGACATAGCCTCTTCATCAGGTGACCTGGACTTTCCCATTAACAGCATATACTCATATGGCCACTTGTTGCAAAATGACCCACACTGACATCTACCAAGCACCTCACTCTAGTTGCTCTGATAGGGACCCCCCCCAACTTACTACTGGGGTTACCCTTCTTACGTCTTCCCATTCTTCATTTTCCTTGTTCATTCTAAATAGTGGGGCGCCCCTATCAAGACAACACCATCTAGCTCTGTGCTGCTTTTTCAAACACTTTCAATATGGAAACTGTACCTACCCGGCATGGGTTCATTAAATCTGTACATTTAATTCTTTATGGAAAATCGTCGAAAACCACCGTTACAACTCGCTCTTTGTTCCTGGCCTTCCGCCAGAATGCTGTGCTATTTTTGCTAGTGTTATCGCAGACGATATATTCTGGGAGCCTTCTATTGTATATAACACACACTTCCTTGAGCGCTTCTACGTACACAACCGAAAACTGGTCTTGCATTACTGCATTTACCCGAATTTCCTCGTGGAAAGCTATTCCGGCTAGCTTCTCGGCTATAGCTCCCTACTCTCCGACGGTCTCATCCCTCAGATGAGTTAGCGTGAGGAGTGTCCTCATCAATTCTGTTGCTGTACTTCCGTCGGCAAACTCCCTCGCAACACTTTCATCCATATCTTCCCAGGGTATCTGCGGGTCAGCCCGTAGGAGCTGCTCTATAAACTCTGAGGCATTCCCCTCTGCGTCATTCCAAGCTGCGTATACGGTCTCATGGTGTGAAGACCGAAAACAATTCGTGACTTAAGAACTGTTAAGAGCCAATCTTTTAATTCCTTGGGGTGCCATCTGGACATCGGTACATGGGGAAACACAGTACCCCTCTCTCTCATTTTCTCTTTTATTTTTACTCTATCTTATCCCACAGACACATAGTCTGCTATTCTAACTTATTGACTACAACAATCTGAAAATTCGATAAGAAACAATAATTCGTCTCGACTAACGCAACCAGAAATCAGGGATCGAGGGGAACAAGACGAAGTCATACTTGACACTGCCAACTTGTTGTCGCTTGTTCTTACTGAATTGTTACCTCTGATCCTAGTTAAATTCATCGTCTCTCCCTCTTGTTGACTTTTTGACGCTTGTTGTCGTCAACCTGCTGTTGTTTGTTCTTGTTGATTTGACGTTTTGCTGTAGAAGTTGTTGCTCGTTCTCATCACTCCAGTACACAGGGAATTGTCAAGGCCGCGTTTCGACCTAGGGTAACACATCGTCAAAATATATTTTGATTAGAATCGCATAGATAAATTCCCTTAAAAATAATTTTGTTTTCTTTGTATTTCGTACTTTTTTACTTGATAATTTTTTGGCTATTTTTACCGACAAAAATAATTGTAATCTTCAATTTTAGAGAAGTTTTTTCCTATCTTGGAAATTCCAAAACGTTAATAGCAGCTATTTGAAAATAAGGTTACATAACGAGGATAATTATTTTAGTGTACTAATTAATAAGCAATTTTAAGTCATTACAAAGTAATACACGCATCTAGTCAGATTGGTAGATGTATAAGATACGAGACGTAAGATGCTTGTCTTGGCGACTATTTCAAATTGGTAGTTTTTCATGTTTTTACAGTGATTATCATTCACAAATTTTAAAATATAAAGTTATATAGCATTTTTACACAGAATTCATTATATACGATCATGGTTAGCTGTACATCATTTGTCATTTATTTTATAACCTAATGCATTCGAATTAAATAACTAGGACATTCAATTTAAAAAGTAACGCATTCAATTTAAAGAATGAATTTACAATTCACTAATTCTAATTTCGTTTTGGTTTAATGTCTCATAGTAGATAGTATATATTTACTTCTTTTGGTGTTCATCTGAGAGCCTAATTATTTGGCTATTGTGAATTTCATTTAGACGATAAATTTGATGCTGTTTTATATCGATAAAAGATATATTGCATTCTTTTAAATTGAATGGCTTATAATTTCATTTGAATGCAGTAATATTTATTTTGATTGCTTTAGTTTTTAAATTGAATTGCAACTTGTGTAGAATGCGATTATCCTCTGCATATTGGGAAAGAAATCTAAAGAACAAATGTGTCAAGGTTTTGCGTTGTCTTCTTCACGCTTTTATATAATGAATCGAATTTCTCATCGAGTGGCTCTCAGGCATTACATTTAAATAATAAATGGCAAAGAGAAATTCATTATAAACTGATAAAATGCTACTGAGCTGGTGTTTATCACACGCTTGGAACTGTTAAACAACTTGGACATTCTTACGCTCAGCATCTTATCGAATAAAATGTTTACATGATCAGGTGCCACATATGAAGCACTTCCCTATCTTCAAGATTTAAATTCTATATTCTGGATATTGTTGTAGACGTTAACACGGTAGCCTTTTTTGTAAAGTATAGTGCTGAAAACATAGTTACTAAGTGTAGTTACTACAACAAGTATTTTTTTACTTATAAAACTTAATCTGGCAGAGAATTAGAGAAATATACAGAGTTTTTCAAATTATTTATGCTAGATGTTACAACAGACATTACTAGTGTTAGAAAATAATGAACCCATCCCTCTTTCACTTCATTATCACATACCTTTGCTCAAGAACCCAGTTCTCCTCTGCAAATGTATATTTCAAACCTTGTATTCGCGATGTAAATTTATATGTGTTGTACTGGGGAATATATGAACGAGTAATCATTACCAAAATTATGACTCACGAAACTATTCAGGTTTTACAAAAAGCACACAATATATTCTACGTCGGCACCACTAATTTCCGACTTCAGCTCATCTAGATCCTTTATGCTTAAATCTGACTTGGAATTCTGAACCAGATGATAAATAAATAAACATGATATTTTCAAGACAGCGTTTATATACTAAGTATGCCTACCGCGATAACAGGACAGAAGACGTAACTATACTATATCTATGGTTTGTATTTTCTGTCTATAACACTTTTACGGTGAGCCAGACTACGTTTGTGTGCTTTTATTTATTTCTTATGTCTTTGGTTTACGGTCTATATTTTTGCAATTTACTTACATTATAAACTAAGGTATTAGGTTAACTGTTGCTGATTCTTGTTGATAAACCACACACAATAATAAATAACAAAAGCAGATATGAGATAGATAATCTAAGTTATATTAAGCAAAAAATATACAAACTAGAACACTGGTCAATTCAGGAATGCTAGGAATACTATTAGTATAAACAATATATATAGACCTGTAATGAAGTATGTCCGGGTAATGAATCTATATCCTTACTAACCAACTGACACCTTACTATATCTCTTTGCATATATCTGTGATGGATATTACCAAATGCAGACTACCAGACACTCACCATAATCATATGCTGATGCACCTTTGGCTTTGCAAACTGACCACGATCAAGCAAATTCACTTGATTATTTATTGTTTTCATAAAGGATCAACTTTTCATAAAATTTCTGTTCACTTTTCATCACTATTTAGTAAAACAAAAAAAGATTCATGGTTGTTACACCGAAAGAGTAACATGAACACTTTAAAACGCCGATGATCTTTATTTTCATTGAGATCATGAGATCATCAAGTGATCTATTTTTCACACTATCCAAATGCTTTGCAAGTTTTGTGAGACTGTCGCAATGTTGACACCAAGCGCCTGAGACATTACTCTGTCATTTTGACGTATGTTTTCCTCAATAACTGCTTGAAATTCTTCGATTTCAAGCCTGTTCTTTGCCTTCTTTGTCTCTAAGGCTCTCATCACCAGTACTGGAATCAGTATTTCTGGAATCACATTCTTGCTGTCCGATCATTTCCGAACCATCTTCTTATACTCTCTTAATATTTCCTAAATTTGGGGGCACTGTGCCCAACTGTGAACACATGCAAGGTATGTAAACGAAGATAGGTTTTGTCATGCGCTTAATTAAGAGCTTCTATGCGTCAATAATATTTTTGTCTGAAAATAACTTAAAAATTAAGGAAGAGAAAAGATTATATATATATATATATATATATATATTAGTCATTCGCTGACAGATCTGTTCCTCTGTATCACATCTCATCAGTACATCCAATTGATTTTAGCTAGGATTGAAAGACGACCGAATTGTCTTCAGTCGGTGATACTACCTTTGAGTTATCGGCGCTCGGTAGAGGAATGCTGATTTTAGCGTGTGATATACCATGTAAACATACGCCAGTAACTAAGAGTGTTCTAATTCATTACTGAATGAACGATGCTAGAGTATCTACTGCTACACACACACACACACACACACACACACATATATATATATATATATATATATATATATATACGTATGTGTGCGTGTGTGTGTGTGTGTGTGTGTATGTGTGTGTGTGAAATTAACTTAATACAAACTGTGACTACTATGATAAAATAGTTTATACAAATAGGACACTTGGACGACTACTATTTTTGTGATAACCTAATATTCTCATTAATATTAAAATTTCAGCCGTTATCGCGTTTATTTTGTTATCCTTTTAGGATGAACTTTTTCAGCCAATCTTATTCATGCTTACTTAGAAATTACTCTTTTATTTCCTGAATTTCTGTATATACATTTATCTATATCGGCATATGATTTTCAGGATATTTAATCGTTCAGTAATACGTTGCATTATTTTCTTTTTCTAGTAATGAAAGTGTAAACGTCTGTTTTCGTCTTTGCTTTAGAGAAGTATTCAAGTTTCTGTCAGCATAAACAAACATGAGGCAATATAAATCATATTTTCATACTAATCAATTGGTTATAAGTAATCTGTCATTTTAGCGACATGAAAGGCTATCTTTGAAACACTATAAAACATATTTTCATTTGATCGACACTGGTCTAAGAAATCTGTACATTTTGCTACATAAAATTTCAATGTTATAAATAGTAAATGAGCGTGCGATAAAACTATTTTCTATAAAACACTTTTGCGCATACATTTATGTTTGCGTTCCTACATGTAATACATTAAAAAATTCTTCTATTCAGAAAGTTTCTCCCATTACACGATTGTTCATATGAAACTAGATAAAGAAAAATTTGTTTTAAGGTTTCTTGACTTGGGTTTTGTTTTCAGAAAAATTGGAAAAAGAAAGATAATACTATATATATTGTTCGCATTTCTCGTGATCGTCATATTAAATTAAATTCAGAAATACATTCCTCTTCATAATTTTGCTTCTTTTGGCTGTTTTCCAATGGCATTAAATAAAGGATGATTCTAGAGTTTATCAAAACATTTGATAGATAAACGCAATTCTATTTATAGAGTTCCATCTTTTGCTTGTCATTTGCTATAACATTATATTCCGTTCATACAGTTTTTATTTGCGTGCTTATTAGTATGATAATTGTAAGATTAGCCAATACCTCATGAGGAACATTTCGGCATTCAAGGGAACAAAAAGGCAGGTAGAACTTCTCTTGAAATTTATATAACATTTCTCTTAAAAAGAATTTTATGCAAATAATTTTCTCAAGTCCAGTAACTTTATTAGTGTTTACAATACTATTTGAGAATTTTTTCCATATCTTTTGTGTTAGATAGGGTTGAACAATAGTGATTATATCATTAGGCATGTATTTTAATTATGCTATTTACAAGTTGTCATCAATGTTTCCAAACTGTGGATTTATATTGCCGGAGTAACAAAATCGACGCTTTATTCATATACATCATGTAATATAATTTAGTGTATCGAAGCAGCAGCTAATTTTCTAAACATATAGTTAAATATAAGAGACAATGAACTTCTATTATATTTAATCATGAGCCGACTATTTCAATGGACAATTTTACGATAAAACTTCTCTAATCCACACACACGAACATATATATATATATATATATATATATATATATATATATATATATATATATATGTTCGTGTGTGTGGATTAGAGAAATTTTATCGTAAAATTGTCCATTGATGATAATATTTTTTATATTATATATTATAACCCTGAAGAAGTTCTTATTAATAATGTTTTATTTACAAAGTGTAGTAAGAAACATGTCACTGAAAGTATTGTACATCGTTAGCCACTATATTTTTTATCTATCTGTCAGTATTTGAATTTCACATTTGAAAAACTCACGTCTTTTGAAACTAACCATAAATAGGCATACTTTTTGACGTTTCATAAGAATAAAAATTCTGCTCGGTTAGGCAATGCGTCATTGATCAGAAAAAAGTGATAAACGGACTGAACAATATCTGTTGAATAAAACTCATGAGATAGGCCTACTCATTGAAGCGTTTCAAAATATGTTTTCACCAGTTTTGCAAAATGACGCCTAGGGTTGTCATGTTGCAAAATTACTTTTTCTTGTTTGTGACCGTATAACGGCCGGTTTTTCTTCAATGCTTAAGCTCAATGCACTTATTCCTGTAATGGTTTCGGTCGGTTTGAGCAGGTTATAATTAACAGCAATCAGCGGATTCCAACAGATGCAAAGCAGAAGCTTCGACCAATGGATATTCAGCTTTTCCTGCGATATTGCTGCATTGCCGACCATAGCGCAGGAATTTCTCTTACGTTTATCGTGGTGTATCCAGTTTCTATCGCCGTTCAGTACACGATGCAAAAACGAAAAGAAAATCAAGGTTTATTTTTTTGGCCGGTGAAGCTGCTGCTCACATATGATAAGACACTGTTCGACGTCATTCAATTGAAATCCGTAATGCACTAAATAGCCTTGCTTTTGTATCATACTTAATGCATTCAAACGTTTCGAAACTTTTGTGTAAACAATTCCTAATCATATAACCCGTAAGTACCCTGCTTAAGATACTTATGTAACACGTAATTGCCTTGTTTAAGATTACCTCGTAATATTGCATGTAAAAATGAAAAAACAATGAATCCTAATTTTATTACAACGGAGCGAAAAAAATTATAATTATTAATATTTTTGAAAATCGCCATATGAGTTAAGTTAAAAATGGAATATAATTATTACAAATAGGTAAAATCTAAAAAAAAAGAAAAAATACTTGGAAATCAAAGAGAATAGAAAGGAAAATATAGTTTTGCATTGTTTATTCGAAAGTGGATGAGAAGCTTTGAGTTTTCCAGCTGGTGGAAATGACACATAGCGGTAGTCAAAACAAAACTGTCAAAAATTTTGATGAAAGCTAAAAAGATTTCAAACGTAAACTATGGGAAAAAAGCAAATTATAAATTTCACTGGAATTAAAATTTCCAAGCTAAAAGCTAGATTTATTGATATAATCATTTGAATCAGGAAGAAGATGAAAAGAAATGAATCATTAAGAAATATTGTTACTTCATTAATTAAACCAAGGTCCTCACCTTAGAACGCAGAAGAGGAAATAATCTCATTGGTTAAAATTTAATTTGCATAGACATTCCGGGTCGATCTTGCACCCCACAAGAGAATTTGAGACAAGCGTAAAAATTGAGATACCGGGAACCCAAATCAGACAAGTTGGAGTTGGATTTGGGACCAGTCGAGATGTAAGGACTGAAAGAAAAGTGTTCCTCACTGGGGGGCCACGACGAAAAAGACTGGTCGCCTCCCATATAGCTCCTGAGGGAAGCTGTAAAGAAATGTTGAAAAGCCTGCCGCTGACCGACTTAAAACAGTTAAAGTCTACTCTTCCCGCAACTTATTTTGACATTCTCGAAATTATTTATTTCATTCTTTTTTGGTGCCATATAATTTTGTTAGCAACATGTACGCGCGCGTCGGGTCTGCTTCAGTTTGGTAATGATACAGCTAGCAAGGAATCGATGTGCCTTCTTTAGATCAGAATTAACAGCGTGGTCAAGGGAGAGCGACGTTATAATAGACGATTTTGTCGAGGCTCTCAGTTGACTAGCGATCCGAAAGCAGCGTCACAATTATTCTACAAGTTCAACTTGCGCGTGACATGAGTATTCATGAAGTAATGCCTCCAGTTTTTTTCATTTTTAAACTTTTTTGACTGCGTCAGAGCGTTTTGTAACGTCAACATCAAAATCATTGTTTTTGAAGCGTATAAGCTAATTTCTAAATTTTTGTTTCCGACATAGCATCATCGCCATAAGTGTCAACATTTATTCTTTGTATATTAGCTAACAATTTAATTTGAATAAAGTAGTGCAATAAAATTTTCCTTAAATATAATTTACTTGTCATGAAATCCGACATGTTTAACGGTATGAAAACCAAAGTTTTTTCAACTTTGTCGAAATGGCCTACACTAA